>JBAJHX010000033.1:1047647-1084817 GCA_037176925.1 Amniataba percoides | reverse complement strand
AACTGAGGCAGTATACTTGAAGTTTACTTTTTATATACTATATTTTATATACTTAAGAAAAGTATAGTGAAGTATGCCTGGCTTATACTGAAAAGTATAAAGAAAAGTCTAAGGCTAAGTACATTAATACTATGACTTACATTTATACTTTAGTACTAAACCTATATTTGTACTTTAGTATACATTTTACTTCTTTTTGCCAGAAAGTACTAATACTTAGTATATCTTGATCCAAGTACAGAATAAGGTTGAGTCATTGACTCGTGCTTACATTTAATTTAGCAGAATAAAAATGTTTTTCACCACACACATTTGCTTTGTGTAGGGGTATAAAAATGTAAGTTTATACCCCCTGTTATAAACTTACAATGACACTTAAAGTATACTCCAATAAACTAAAATGTGGACTAGAAGTATATACATAGTACACTAGTAGTATAAATATGAGTGTACTACACTTAAAGTTAAAGTAATTAAATTAGTAAACTTTCCAATACACTACAAGTACATGATCCGTAGTATACTTGCTATACTTGTACTTATACTCAAGCATACTTAATAAAATGAACTTCAAGTATACTACTTTTTGCTAAGGGAATCCAGGGACTGAACATTAGTCAGGAAAATACTCGGGAGAGGAGGCCGGTTTTCACATTTCCTCAGCCGGACTAGGACTCCGGCCCACGACCCTCTTTTCCTCCGCCACCTCTGCTGCTCAGGTTCAACGACAGGTAGGCTCCGCCATGGAGACTCCCCGCTGTACGCTGATGGTGGCGACGATAAAAGAGTTTCCTCCACCGCCGACCTGATCTGTGAAAGTTTCTCTCTATCATACTGTATGATAGGGCTCTCTTCAGCAGGTTGCATGGTTAAAAAAAGTGAATATAAAGCAAAATAACGACAAAGAAAAGCAAAGTTGAGGGGGGAGCTCGAGACACGGCAGCCATCTTGTCAGAGGTTGTCCCCCCTACATTTTATTCAGTGTTTATGAGGATTTTAGAACCTTGAGGTAAGCCAGGTAACAGAGCCACGAGCAGGAGAGTCATACTCGTTTATCATTGCTGACTGACACCACTCACAAAGGCCAAACACCCCTGGGGATAGAAAACATTCAAAGCTCCCTGTAACTACCTCTGTTTCCAGATAATCACTTTCACCACATCCTCACAATTGTCCTTCCCCACAACTTTATTTTACCTTCACTTCTTTTCTCAGGAATATTAAATGTCAGCAGGGTAGAAAACTTCAAATAGGCCACCTTCAGAGTATTCTGGCTAATTGTTATTGACATCCACTCATTGAGCTCATCCAGCCTTCCCCCACTAGTAGTACACATTAATGAGATTAATACTCCTTGTTCTTTTCTTTGTAGTGTTCCATTTCAACATCTAATTTCATGCAGAGAGAATGCACTCACACAGTCTGAATGTATTCCCTACAGTCTGCCATCAAAATCAAATTAACTGAGTCAAATTCCTCAGTACATTGGAAGAATTGGGAGAGAAAACTGATTCTTCCTCTACTAACCTGCCCCCAGCAGATTTTATGTCAGGCTGTCAAAATCACAGCACATTGATTGCATTTTGTTTCTCTTTAGGGACAACCTGGAACAAGAGGATTTCCAGGATTTCCAGTAAGTCAAGACCACACTTTCTGCCAGGCTGATACTTCAAATGGTGTTTTGATGATTTATTGACATGATTGATTAAAGCTGACAATTTGCCTTAACAAAAGATAGCAATGCAATTAATTACATTACACAAAATAGTTTGCAAATAGCCAGTTTCCAGCTGATGTTGTATTGGGGCCAGTTGCAATTACAGAAATGTGTGATGCCACTGTTAATCTCCATGAGTGCTTGAACACCATCTTCTCTTATTCTACCCCAGGGTCCAATTGGGTTGGATGGCAAACCTGTGAGTTTCTCCAAGTTCCTGTCAAAAAATTAAATAACTGAATAACTGAGTGTTCCTTCAGTATCTAGCCGTTACCTGTGATAATAATGACCATACTTAGACCAAGAATGATTATGGTAGGCTAGGGTTAAATGTTTTATGTAGAAAAAAATCTTAACAATGATTTTTTTTCTAGAGAAATAAATTGGAGGTATCTGTTTAGATCAACTCAATGAGTTTACTACTTGCACTCAGTGTTTTAATGTTCACACAGGGACAGAATGGACAGAAGGGTGATATGGTAAGCATTTCTTAAATTTTTCATTGGTACACTATAATAACATTTTCATCAGTGAAGCACTGCAGGATGAAGCAAGTCCACAGAAAGTGGTGGAAAATGAAATTGTAGAGGTTGTGATAAGATGTTTGATGTTCTGCCACAGGCCAGACATTAACCTTTTTATTTAACTAAACCACAATTATCTCTAGACTTGAGTCTTTTACCTGGCTAACATTTTTCATACCTTAATCCAACCATGATCTTTCTGAATTTTTTTCATAGCATAAATTGAAGTATGTGTGCAGGTATTCCAAAAAGCAAGAATACATTTTCTGGAATTATTTCTATAAAACAGATGATGAATCAGTAGGATGAAAAGGTTCTGTTTGTCTTGAATTATTTTCTTGATGGTGTAGGTAGTTTCATTGTTTTCCAGCTGAAGCTGATGCTTTGGTTTTATGCTGATTTCATTCATTTAGCTTTCAGACAGAGGGAAAGTCATATCAGACATGCACCTTCTGCATTCAGCTCGAGTGATCTCCATGCTAGTAAAAAATGACAGCATTCTCAGGAGGCCAAGTGGAATTAAATGCTATTGAAATAATGTTCAATGCTTGGTAATGGTGGCTAAAAATATCAGGGAGTACTGACAAAGTGCTTTTAGAGGTTGTTGGATAAAGGTTTATAGAGGCATTGCCTTCATTAAGTGGGGTCATGGGGTACTCTGGATGCATCCTACTGAGCTCTGCCAGCTACTAGGGAAGTAGTCAAATTTGACAGTTTGAATAGAGCTTTAACAGTTAATTCATCAGTTCGACTGATAATCATACTGATGTTAAAAGAAGCTACTGATCAATGCAGAGGTCATGTAAGATTGACTGTGTTGCTGTTGTCTTACAGGGTCAGCGTGGTCCTAAAGGACTCTCGGTAAGTGTGAAGTTCCTAATCAGTCTTGAGATAATAGTCTGCTCATCTGCTAAAATAGCTGCTTAACCAATCATATATATTATTCACCTCTGTTGTTTTGCTTTCTAGGGGGAACCTGGACCCAAAGGAGAGAAGGTGAGATATCTGTTGCAGTAGTTTGATCATCTGGATAGTGAGAAACATATTCTTTAGTTTACCAGCCAGCAGTGGTGGATTAACTATTGATAGACATTTCATTTTCCCCATTGGTGAAATACAGTTGTTGCAGCATCAGATTAACAGAAATATGTATGGTATAGAAAGTATAATAAATAACTAATAGAGGTTTGTAACACTAGATAAGGAAAAAATACAAAATATAAACTGTTCTATAAAAAGTAATTGGAGGCCAAAATTACAAGGTAAAGTGGTTTGGTTAAAGTAACAGTGGTGTAATATATGTGAGATAAGTATTATATGGAATATAATGGAGAGAAATGGATAGCAGATGGAATATAAGGTATTGTATATGGTAGAGTGAAGTGATTAAGTGTAATATGTATTGTACAGTAAAACAAGTAGTATACGGAATAGGATAACATAGTATATATTAATAATATAATATTTAGTAGCAATACAACATAAAATAGAATAACATAATACAAATATATCAACAAATATAGCAAAGTATATAATCAGTCTAACAGTATGTCATCAAGCCAACAGTGTATCATCAAAGGTAAAATGGAGAGGGAGCAATGAAATAAGCATCTTGACTGTATCAGACACTGTATCAAGTGTACATCGTTTGGCAGGCAGCAGACAGTGCAGTTCAGTAAAAAACAACAGTTGTATGTCCCTTGCAGAGTAACATAAAGTAGTCCAGTATTTGATTCTCTCCTGTTGCACAGTCCACAGTCCACTTATTGGTTGAAGTTGGTCAGGACAGGAGAGATGGAGACGTGATCGTTATGAGGGCTCTGTGTTGTTGTTTTCAAAGTCTGACGATGACTGAGCAGATGACATCACTCACGATCACTACTACAGCAGATGTTGGGATGTAAACACAGCAATGGTGTGCAGGAACGCAGTCCAACAACCATCAGTTCAGTATCAGCAGTGCAAATACAATTCTTCACGATAACATGTCCCTGATTGCATTACTTTTTGTTGGCAAGTGATCTTATGTTCCCAATAATGTATCAATAGAAGAAAAGCTTTAAATGTCCCATCCATTTAAATCCTGTCACTGACCTCCACACCAGCTGCAGTGATAGTGTTTCCATATTTCCTCTGTGGCTTCATGCCAATATTCCAGGACCAATCATTGTCTCCAGGTATTATGTATAAAAACAAAATGGGAATACACTCAGAAACACCACAACAAAAATGTGGAAAATCTAGAAAAGAAAGTAGATATAAAACAAGGCATTGTGATTATGGCAGCAAGCTGCAAACCACATGGAAGTACTAAACTTTATAAACTTATTAAACTTTATGCTGCCAACAGACTTTCTGAGTCTCCTAATCCAAAATGTAATTAGCATGATGACATCACCTTGTCGTCAGTAGGTGTTTTTTTCATACTTTACAGAGCTCCTCTGGAGCAACACAGAACGCATTAAACTGTCAAATCTGTGGGATATGTGAAAACCTCTACTGTTGGTGGCCTTCTTATTTCTGACTGAACCTTTTTCTGCTTTTTCCAGGGCGTATGTGGAGACTACACTCACCGGGTAGGAAAACATTAGTGTGGAACTCTCTCACATTATTTGTCTGTTAAATTAAGAAATGATTCCGCCTACTGTAATATAAATCTTATTTTTGTCACTACTATTATCTATCCTACAGCTTATAGCATTATCTCCCACAGATCCACGTTTGTAGAATTGTTTCATGTCAGAATAGAACAGATAAATTAAAGTAGAGAAGAAGAAATTTCTGCAAAAAAGTAGCAGCAGCACAACGATGGGTATCACATGCAGAGCTGTGCAGAGTTGTTTGGACTGCCGTCTCTGGGGTTTTGGCTAGTTGAGAGAAAACAAGGCAATTACCAGCAGGCTGCTAGAGCACACAGTTGGATGTGATAAGAGACTGTGTGTGAGGGTGCCAAGAATAAAAGCCTCTTGTGTAAAGGGGGATTTTTCAGATAGCTAAGTCCATTTCCAGTGTAATTCAACCTTCAAGTTATTAAATTGCTCCTGGTAAGAAGATCAAAGTTTGGTTCTTTTTTCAACATTGGCTACCTTTTTAAAAGCTCCTTAAAATAACAGTACGATGCATACTGAAACGGTTTAATTTTTATCAGTAATGCATCATGTTGTGATACACATCTCTAGACAGGCTGCATACGTTTCACAATGGAGAGTGGAGGAGGAAAGACCCAGAGAGGATTTTGGTATTGATGTTTTTAGTCCACAAGGGAGCCCAGCCCCATTTTTCTAACAAGCCGTACGCCTCTTGATTTTGTCTCTTTTCTCAGGCCCCCTCAGCAGTCTGTATAACAGTTTCCACTGAACAGTGCAGCTCAGTTCAACTCTCACTGATCTTCATAGCAATGTAGAGTGAAACAAATGCTGCAACATAACAACAATAAACAGAAATAATAGTCCTATAACTAATGTTATTTGCTTTTGCTAGCTACCGGGACTCTATAAGCAGTTATCATGAACATGTTGATTTTACATATTTGATGTAATTCTGAATATGGGAACTCTGGCCAATCAATGGTGTTTTATTATCACCCTTTAGTATGGGCTCAGCTTGACTGGAACATAATCAGAAAAAGTACCTGGTACCAGATACTATCCACAGTAGAAAACCAAAAAAACATCTGTTCCAAGTGAGTTGAGTTGAACCAATCAGTACCCTGCAGTGGAGGTCCCAGTAGTGTTCAAACTCCATGTCTGAGTCCTTTAGGAGCGTTTAGAGGCCGGTCCCCTGCCTGGATTTTCTTATTTTACTGTGCTCTGGACATTCTGGGGCATTGTCCTTTGGGCACTGGTGTGTAACTCCCAGCCATTACCACCACTGACTGAAATCACTACTTCCCTGGTGTGCAGGGCCTCTTTGTGCAGGACCTTCCTCTGAAAACCCTTGCTGCATTGCGTCCCAGTCAGGCTCTGATGTTGAAGGTTTGTGGGTGACTCCAAACACCCAGATTCATAACACTCAGCAGGGATGTCACCAAGTCATGCTGCAAAGAGAGCCACTGACTTAGAGCCAAGACACTCGCTAACCATCTGCTCTCCATTCAGAAGAAAAACAATCTGATTTTTTCATTGTGATCATGAGGTTGCTACCGGTTTGATTCAGCCGTTTTCAAGTGACCGTTCCAGAAAAGATACATCTTTTGAAAAAGACATGAACAGAGTCAAAAGTCACAGGCAGTTGGTATCTCTTTAATTGTTACTGGAATTAAGGTTGACTGTATATTATGCACTCTAAAAGCCAAGGTTGTCCAACAATGAAACTAAATCATGGAACTGAATTCAGAAATCCATTTCCCATCCTGTTTACATTTTTTGTGCTACACTTCCAAGTTATTTGAGGCAAAAGGTAACATCAGACACAATGTTTAGGAGTTTTCTTTGTACTTCAGTTATATATGATATTGATATTGATATTAATTGTGTGTTCATTTATACACAATTTGAAAGGAAAACAGTTATTTGATTAGGGTTAGGGTTAGGGTAATTTGACTTTTATGTTGGTAGACCATGACTTCTATACATGCAAACCTATTTCCAGTTGCGGTGGATAGCTGGAAATGAGGGACAAAGCAGAGCACTTGCCTACTTTTACCCCTACTTATATATACATGCTGTATATATTTCCATAGAAATAACTCTACTGTTATTCTTTGGCTTCAACTGATCTATATTCATAGACTAACTGATCACACAATAATAAATATTTCAAACTGAACTTAATGCTGTAAATGTGTATGTTAAAGTGGTAGATAGTAGAGGATATTTTTGGATTTCATGTACTGGGTGAAGGTAGTCTTTGTTTTAAATATAGCAACAAAAAGATAAATTATGGAAATATGTATGTCATGTGAAAAGTAGGCAGGTCGCATGCATCCAGTTCTATATGGTGTCAGTGGGAACTTTAGCTTAACAGCGGGGTCATACCTGTACCACCCTCTCCTAAACTTGTATCTGATCATGCTGGTCATCTCAACAGAAGCGACGTATTGTGCAGCCCTGTGTTGGACAGTTGGCCACAGTAAGTCTGGATGTGCACTGAAACTGTACTGCTGTACTCTCTTTGTGGCAAGACTCGCGCCCACCTCTGCTCAGCTGCAAACTATGAGTCTGACTTACTGTTTATGGGGACATTGATGGTTTCATTTATTTATCCAGTCTTTTCAGTCTCACAAACAGAAATTCAAATGATCTCGCATTGTTTTGAAATAGAAGAAGCATCACAGTACATCAGTCATCCCCTTTGGTAATTCAGGCCCATAGTTTGCTGTGCCGGTGTCTCTGTTTGTCCGTCCTTTCTTCAACTTTGTTACCACTTTTCTCTCTTTCCTTCTTTCCACTTCCTCGCTTTTCACTCTCGCGTTCTATTTCTCTTTTTCTTCCATGCCCACCCCTTCAATTTTCCCTCCCCTCCTTGTTCTCCTGTCCTGGTTCTACCCTGTTTCCTCTTACTGGCCTCCTGGTGACCTTTGCCCTGTGACCTTTTTGCACCGCTGGCCACCTGTGCTTTGTGACTGCCCCCAGCAGATGTTGCCCATCACCGTGCGCAACATGCCCTCAATAAGCCCTCTAATTCTAAAACGACTCAAGGTACAATTCTCTCTGCCCATACTTGCACCCTCCTCTCTGCCTGCCCTGTATCTGCCAACCGCTGCCATCAACCTCTTCAAGCCTCCTGCGTCGTCATGCTGTTATTAACAAACTTTTAGCTGCTACTGCTTCTGAATGTTTTATTAAAGGCAAAAGGCATAACATGAATTTTTTGCATTAGTTTTATAAATTTTAAGCTAATCATTATGTTTTATTAGGTTTTATTTAAAGCTTTATTTAGTTTTAATTATAGTAACGCAAGTTAAAGCTACTGTAGACACATGCAGGAAAAAAAGTCCACCTTATTGTCAGTCAAGAACTTTAAAGAATAGAGGGATAGTGGACTGAGCAAAAATAGATATATTTGATATAAGTCATAGAACATACTTTATTACTGCTCTATAACAGCCATATCTGCTTATGTACAGAAACAAATGATAATGTAATCATTTCAAAATGTAGTAATACACAAATACTGATATTAACAAACAAATATAGCAGAAAATAGCCCAAATGTGCTCAAAATGACATCTTCTGATAAATCTATAATGTTTAGATATTTTTATAAGACATATAGGCTCATTTGAAGCTGATCACTTTACCATATTTACCATACTTTATTACAAACTGTGACTAATACAAAGAGACACGTAAGGTCATTACATTGTCCTGCAGCCATTACTCTCCACTGGTTCAACACAAAACAAAGACCAAGCCGTGCATGAAGGAGCCTCGATGCACTGCTCTGTGGGTGACTTGGCACTCTGGCACAGGTTGGCTCAGTTGAAATGTGCTCTGTCTTATTTATCCCAGGTGTGCAATCTGCTTTGTGCCAGGACACAATACCCTGCTTGTAGATCAGTACTATGTGCTGTCATGCATTAAAAACACAAGCTGGACTAACATACTGTAGAGTTCATATTGCCAACATAGATATTCAGAGCAAAAGTCTGAAATAATTTTTTCGTGGAGAGCAGCACGTTTTATTAACAGCTATTGGCAGCTGCAGCCTACAGAACAGTATGTGTTTAAGCCATTATTAAAGCATAACATGTTCAGAAGCATAAATCATATCTGGACACACTCTGCAGTGTAGTACAGAGGAGAAATGATAAAATATGGGTCTTGTGAATGGATATGTTCTTCATTATCTCAGAATAGAAGCTTGGCAGCACTCTCTGGTTCTTAGCTACTGCGCGTGTTCTCCTACAGTAATACAGTGATTGCTGAGTGACTGAAATGAGGCCAGCACTTTGTGTAAGGAAAGTCTATAAGTCGGACCACATGTGCAAATAAATCATTTACTGTTGTATAATTCATTCTATGTCATGCCATGTAAGCTTGTTGTTATGATAATGGGGATTCCCATATGGAGATGTCTCTTATAGAATATAGATCTATAGCAATCAGAACACTGATTCATAGAGATGAGTAGCGGAAATTGTTTTAGCATGAAACAAAGGAGGAGCAGATTGAGGACATGTAGCAGCCAGACAAATTTATTTCAGCTTTTGTTGAGATCATTCCCAGGGCTCTGACGGTCAGTTTGCAGTTCTAAACCCCACACAGATTAGCTGACTATTTAAAAGAAGCTGTAGGAACGACCAGTGTCAAAGTTACATTAAGAAAGTCCAAATATAAACAATAATGATTAACACGCCAACTACCAGAATTCAATAACTACTGGAATTACAATAGCAGCCATTCTGATCATTCATACATTATTTGAATATAATTTCGATAATTGATATAAAATCTAAGAATAAATTAGATTTAATGTTAGGAGAAGTGATTATGAACATCAACAACAACAATCAACAGCATACACAATTAACAGATGGAATGACAGCAGCTGCAGAATTAGAAGTGTCCAGGTGGCTTCTTTTATGAGGGAATGATCTCTGAATCGCTGTCAGAGCCAGCATCAGCCAGCGTCTACTCTACTACTCTACTCCTTTATTGTCTTCAAATCAACCAAAAGAACTGCAAGGCAACAGTGAAAGAGAGGGAAAAAATATCAAACACTGAAATTCTACACGGTCTCTGCCATAATATAAGGTCATAATATAAGATATGGGTCAACATGACTGTTATGGCCATTAACTCTTTTGTGTTTTAAAAAAATAAAAACATTAGAATAAAATATGCACGCCTTTAGAAAAAGTCAGGGTCCTGTAATTACCTGGATTTCATTTCAACAAAGTTATTACATTGCAAAATTCAAAATGACTGCCTTGGTAGTTTATGCAGTTAAAGATCTTCTGTGATCTTTCATTGAAACCTCCTTTGTCCAGTGAGAAAATTAAAGCTAAACTTAGAAAATCCAGAGTGCCCTAGACAACAGGTGCAAGAAGAATTAGCACTTAGTTACCATCAGCCTTTATGCTATGTGGTCAAAACTCATACTAAAACTATAATAAAATAAAAATACCTCCATGAGCATCACTGAAATCCCCCTGCTTTTCTCTCCAATTTTATCTGTAATAACATTTTCAAAACTGAAGGTGCACTTTCTCTGGAGCTTTTCAAGTACAATAGAGTAGAACTTGTTTCAGTGTGACTATGCAACCTAAGCACCAAGCAGTGGTAGAATATCGGGGGAAATCATAACCCCTGTTTCTGTTCACGGATGGTGAACGTCCTCTGTGATCTGTAGCCATCCACTGACTCCTGCTCAGTTACTTTGGTCACTTCCCATGTTTTTGCTGTGACTGGTTCATATTCTCAAACAACTCATATGATCTGTTGTGAGAGCACGTTCAGTTGGGCTTTATAGTGGACTGGTTTCCAGGCCCTTACAAAGGGTCCTGGTGCTAGATACCACATCCCCATTTACAGAGAACGGCTCAAAGTCAACAAATGGCTGGAAAAAGCCCTTGAAAAGCAAATAAGTGAACCTTGAGTTTCATCCCAGATAAGTGTTCCCTAGGCTGATAATAAATCTTGGTTTTCAAGCATTATAACCGCTTGCCTTGCTCCCCCAGCTAATTAGCTCTCTGCAACCCCCCTGCAACATTTGCAGTGTAGTGTGAGGTTGTTGTGTTGGCATGGAAAGTGAGGGAAGACTTGCTCCAGCAAGGCAGGTTTTAACTCAAGGTCTCTCAGCAGGGCGAGCCTGGAGCACAGGGCCCCCCAGGACCCCCAGGGCCCCCCGGACCCCCAGGGACCCCAGGCCTGAATGGAGCACATGGCCCACCTGTGAGTTTCTGACTGAATTTAGTTCTACTTTCACACTTGATAATTAGCTGGTTTTGGGTTTTGCACCAAGATGCTTTGTTTTAGTCCTTTATTGTATTTATTGTATTGTATCAACAAAACTGATGTGAATGACTTTCTTTTTTCAGTAATAATGACTCTGATGACAATAATTCTTTTCATATGGGAATTAGTGTAATCCCCCTTTTTTAAACCAACATACCAACATTCAAATAGTAACTCAAATATATCCCACATCTGACTTGTCCCTTAATGGTACAGAAGTGGCTGAGCAAGCAGAAAGATGCATCAGGTCAGCCAAAGTCTGTTATTGATCCCAAATTAATAAAAATGTTCAAAAATGTGAAACTGCATCTACTGAATTTTTAAATGTCCCATTAACATCATTCAGCAGACTCAGGTGCATAAAACAGCTGTCCAATGTCATAAACTCTTACATGTTGGAATCAGGAGAGTCTTTTCCAACTTTTCCATTCATGCTACATTTGGTGAACACAACAGGATTTGTGCTTTATGAACTCAGACTGCTCCTAGAAGAAGTGAAAACATACCAAGATTATTACGAATATTAGCCTGGGCTAGAAATCGGAAGACAGTTGACAAGTTCACTGTATTGAAAAATCACTTAGACAACCAATAGAGCTGTTTAGTCTGTAAAAGTTAAAAGTGCAATTTAAAGCCTGATGGATGTTTACTATTGTGCTATTTGACTTTTGAATTACTTTAGTTGGAAAAATATTTAGAATTTACTGTCTCAAACTGTCAAAAAATGCAAAGTTGCTAATTCAAACCTCTTTATGGACGTGGTATTTTCTATGGTTTTGTAAATTCTGTGTGAAGAATTTTTGGATCTTGTCATACAGGGTAAGCCTGGTGAACCAGGCAAACCAGGAAAAGACCCGAGGGTAAGCTTTGATTCACTGAGTCATCCACCATTCATTTCTCAGAACTGCCTAAATAATCAAAGTTTAGTGGTGTGACACTGACCTTCTTTACATTGTTTCTGCAGCTTTTACCAGGACTGAAGGTAAACACATTTCTCTTGTCCAAACATCAAAAATAAAATTCTGAAAAACGACATCACTGTCGTCTCTCATGTTGACTCTGGAGTTATTACAGATGAAAATACCCAGGCCCACATGAAACCACGTAAAACATGGCTCAAGTTAATACATTTCCATTTGGTCCCAGCTTCTCTGAACTTCAGACCAACCTACACAAAATGACACTTTCCCTTTAAATGATGTGTTCATTGCCACAGTTCATTGTCATGAGGATGTACAGACTCCTATAAACACCTCTCACTATGAAGAACAGCACAAAAGCAGTTCTTACTTGCAGCTTCAGCGTGAGCATTAATATCAGAGCTGGGCTGCAGCAACCAACGAATCTTGTTATTCTGGCTGAATATGTGATTTTATATGTACACACTTTGTTTTATATCTCCAGGGTGAACCTGGTGTACCTGGACAAAAGGTGAGCTCTCTTCTGTATTTCACTTTTGAAAAAGAATATCGTCAGCAGCCTAAAGAAATACTTATTCTAATGTACACTGTATTTCTACACATTGCCCATTGAGTAATTAATACATTTTTCATCCTGAACAGAAATTATGAATCCCAGAATTGGATTATGTGTCATGGTCTTTGTTGTATTTTAAATGTTGTTTCTTTAGCTGAAACACATACTGCTTTTTGGTTTCGTTTCAGAGGTAAAATAATTTACTTCACATAATAAAGTGGTATTTTAGAAAGAAAGTAGACGTAAGACAGAGGGAATTATTGTGGGACTTTTAGAACAACTCCAGAGAGAGAAATAATTTGTTCCTTTGCATGTGTTGACACTCACCACGTGTTTGCTGTAAGTCAGCTCTCTGTGAATCAGTGATCATATTTGTCTTCCTGACTCTCCACAGGGTGATCAAGGTGATGTCGGCCCACCAGGTCCTGAAGGCCCAAAGGTATGTCACTACAATAAACAGAAAGGGTACATGTACTCGGCATACATAGCATTACTAGAGACGGTAGTTTTGCAGGATTAAATAAAAAAACTGTGAAAGGATGAAACCAATGTTTCTATCCAATACTATCAATAACACCAGTGTGCATGCAACCTCTATGTGACTGAATCACAAAATAATGAACAGAATGCTTAGCTCACAACTGTACATGATCCTCTGTGGTTTTGTCATTGTAAAAGCGGCATATTTCATGTCACAGTTGTATTTGTACAACTGTGACATGAAATATGTATTTTATTTATTGTTAGTGTTGAAAAGAACATTAGTGGTTGAGCTGTAAGACTCAACCTGTGCTTTTACTTTGATGCAGAAAACCCCCTCCACATCTCATATTTGATATTTTGTAAACTACAAACTGTGCCTGTCAAAACCAAGCATTTCATTTCAAGTGTAAAGATAACTTTTACTATTCCTCCTTCTCTAAACTGTCACAACAAAACCACAGTATATATCTCTAATATGACTTTGTGTGAAAGTCATTTTACCAGAACACACTATGATGCTGTCTTTGTAAAGGTCACAGTGAAAACACAATGTCCCTGCAGTTTATACTGCAGTCTGAGGCTGGGGCAGCTGGAGGGCCTTTTTTCTGTGAGCCTCTGTGCAGATTATTGCCTTGTAAACGTAAACCATTCTTCCATCTGTCTTTGTTTTCCCATGAAATCAACCCAGAATCCTATTTCTGTTTTCTGAGCTTTATGGGCTCATCAGGCTCAAAGTTGAAGGTCACTGAGAAGGCAGAGGAGATCCTTCACAGGCACTGTTAACTGTTTTCCAGAGGTTGTGCAACAGATATTTCAGGATGAAATGCAAACGACACTTTCAGTTTGCACTTCTTTTTAATGAGGCTGTGGACACGTCTAATTGTGATGCTCATAGAGGATCTTGTGCTCCATCTAGTGGATTATTATTATATTGTTATTATTATTATTATTATTATTATTATTAGTAGTAGTAGTAGTAGTAGTAGTATTAGTATTATTTGCTTTTATGGCCAACAAAAATGATGTAATTATTATATACTGTATCCATGTCTGCTTTGCTTCACAGGGGGTTAAAGGAGATCAAGGCATTAAGGTACGATTTATTACCTTTTTTTTTTTTTTTACATTATTGACAGTCCCATTTACTATGTTCTGCTCTTGGCCATTTTAGAAGACCCTCTAAACCATCACTGTCTTGTCAGACCCTGGGATAGACATTATTTTGACACCAAAAGTCTGGTTTTGTCTGTGTATCAACATCAAATCAAATCAAAATCAAATGTATTTATTTAAAGCCCAAAACCACAAACAATGTTTGCTTACAGAGCTTTACAGTCTGTACAGCTGTGACACCCTCTGTCCTTAGACCCCTGAATCAGGTCAGGTTATGGTTATGGTAACCCTCAATGACCAGTTTCAGTGTGCCTTTCACTGGATCTGGATCTGGAATCAATCTAAGGGACTTAATTCTCTGACTTAATCTAGTATTAGTTCTTACTTGCTCTGCTTAGATGAGGAATAACTTCTCCACTGCCTATTATTTCATTTTTTCAAAGGCAACCACTTGCCACCACTGCTCAGGGATTCAACATGATAGAAGGTTCCTGATATCATCTCTAAAGATCTACATCTCCTCCTGTCTGTTGTTCTGAGCTGATGTTTCCATCTAGCTGTGAATAAAATATCTTTCACCAAATGCAGACTAAACTGAGATAACAGTTGGAAATAGTGATCTCAAAAGTAATTAATTGTTTACTAATGAAGAGAGAATGCTTTTGCTGGTTGATCCTTCAGTGTTAGGGTATTGTCCCCTAAGAAGTGAAAAGAAAGAGATCCTGCATCATCATTGGAAAATATTTACACTTCATGAAATGTCTCACCAGTGTTATCGATTCCTGTGTATGTCATAGAAAGATGGAGATGAAGGGATTTACAAAGATTTATCCAAATATTTGAACTTCCTAGTACTGGAACTAAGGATGCTAGAGAGGCAAGAAAGCACCCAAAAATTCACCACTTTGTACGTCTTATATCAGTTTCTTAGTGCCAATTTAAAGGAGCTTGTTGAAATGACTCTTTATCATTGTTTCCATTGCACATGTAGCTAATACAGAGCATTTCCATGTCCTCTGAGGTAACACTTGCTATTTTAACTTTCAATCCTCTGTCTACAACAGTAAGAAATTGTACTGATGCATCACCAGACACACCAGCTGACAGCACAGCGATTCCACTAGCTATTCCACAGGACTGTAGAAACTCTGCCAGCCAGCTATGTCCGCACTTGTGTGGTCACAGCTGTCACTGCACATCATCCTTAAACCATCTACTCATTAATCTGAAAATAGGAGCAAGAACTAAATGTGTGTTCTTTCTATTTTTAACAACCAATTTCAGAGGCTTTGTTCATGCTGTGGCTGTGGCACTTGACAGATGCTTCTAAGCCACAGTTTTTAATTTCACTGTATACTTTTACATGGACAGATTAAGACACTTGGTATCCCACCCCTCCTTAGTATCAAAAAAGACACAAAATGACACCCAGACTGAAAGAGACATTTTATTAGTCTTTAGCATTTTGCAGTTACATTTGGAGATGAATTAGTGCTTTCAACTCTCAAAGAACCAAGTCCAAAGTGTCATTTCTAGTTATTTTGTGATTCTTTGTAGTCATTTGATTTGCTTTCTCATGTTCACTTAGTATGCCCATTTAGTAATCTATCTATGCAATTGCATGAATAACTGCTTTTCAGATGTGTCAGAGTGGACTTTCTCAAACATTCAACTGTTTTATTGTTCTTCATTTTCTGCCATCTTTGACCTTGCTATGCCATTTTGGCTATTGTAGGGAGAACCAGGTTTCCCAGGCCCCACTGGTTTAAAGGTAAAGATGTTGTCTGAGCAGTGTGTGGCACCTATTAAAGACCAACAATCAGATCAGTGGGTCATGACTATTTTTCTTCCAATGCAAAGGGGCAGGATGGCATCCCTGGTACCCCTGGCATACCTGGCAAGAGGGGTTACAGGGTAGGCCTGGAATGGATTGAGCATGCTAACTGCCTGGTTGTGCTTCTTTCAGGCATCCTTACTCTTCCTGTAACTAGTCATCTGTAAAGTCAGAGGTTTAGCATTTTTTGATTGGCCAATTAACTCTCAAAGTTTTTTGTTTTGTCTTTCTTTGCTGTTCGCTGTGTTTCACATGACATTGAGGCACATGAAGTGTGCTGTGCTCTTCAGAATGGATTGTATTATCAGCCAGCCTTAATGACTACATCAGGATTGTATTGGCCAACTTTTTATTGTTGTAAAAACCATACAATACTATTTATCATTCCTAATGAAAATCCATTATTTATTTATTGAATCAAAGACTGACTTTTTCCCTTTATAGATGTGATCTGTGTGCACTTACAGAAATGCTATTCAACAAAATAATCTTATCTCAGGTCCATTTACTAGCCGATAAACTAGCCCTTATCTGGAGCTTTCAACTATACCTCACAGACTCCATCAACTGATTAAGTTTGCTCAGTTATGAAAATGGCATGGTTTGGTTTCATGACTTGAACAAGGACCCCTCAAACAAGAGACTGAACAGTGGAAACAGACATCAACTGTCTGTTAACAGCAGACTAAAACTACTCAGTGTCAGAGGTCATCAGCCAGGAATCAGATCAAGAAGGACATTGGCATCCAATGCCAGACATCTTGAAACTGAAACAGTTACCATCTCCCTCCATATGATTATCATATCATCGTCTAACTAAAATTCCATACAAAAATTACATGTTGACAACTGAGCTAACTTAACTGACTGATGAAGACCACTGAGCATGTTAAGCTTGAAGTTTGTCAAGGGTTTGACAACAAGTTACTAATTAGAATCAGGCACGTTGAAGTGTGGATATAACTAAGAATTGCAGGATGGCAGACCTACAGGAACAGGTTTGGTGTCCACTGTAGAACATGGTGAAGAGCAGTGTATTGGACATAAACATTTGTATACATGCAGGATAACAGTCAAACCCTGTTTGTTATTGCTCTTGTCTGGTTAATGGTAAAAGCTTACAATCCATCCGGCTAAGACTTTGTTTTGTATGTATGACAGGGGGAGAAGGGAGAATCGAGCATTGCAGCCCAGGGAATCAAAGGAGAACCAGGTTCACCAGGACTGCCAGGCCTTATGGGACCTAAGGTAACGGAAACTGTTTGATTAATTGATACATACTTGGGCAATTTATACGGGTTCAGTAACATTTGGATAGAAGCTAGTGCTCATGGAAATCTTGATATGATGTTTCCCTTACAGGGTGACAAAGGTGACCAGGGAGATAAGGTAAGAAAAGGTGACATTGTAAAAGATCATTTTAATGAAAACACTACTTTCCAAATACTAATATAGGTTGATAATATTCATGGACGGTCTCCATTTTATCATTCCATTTAACCTCCAGGGGGAAGCAGGTCCTGAAGGCCCAGCTGGACCAATAGTAAGTCATGACTGGAAGACTAACCAACATGTTTGGAATGTAGACAAATAGTACACAAACCGTCTAATGTCGAATTTATAATCACTAACTTCATGATTATGTTTACAAACTTTTTTTTGTTGTTGTTGTTTTTATCCTAAAGGGTCCTCCAGGCCCAACTGGTGAGCCAGGAAAGGCTGAAATCCACAACAACGAAAATGTATGTTACTCTAATTTACTTACACTTTTTCTTTTCTACCAAAAAGGTAAGAATAAAATAATTATTAATATTTAATATTCTTCCACAGGATATTCGCAACATACCCCTAATGGTAAGTTCTTTCCAGTGTTTATCATGACAATTTTTTTCTTGTTTTCCCTATACTTTTAAAAAATATTTCTGTTATATATGGTGGTTTTTCATCCTCGTAGGGTCCCCCTGGATTACCTGGACCTCCTGGGCACCCTGGACTTCCAGGCGCCAAGGTAGGAGACACTGTAGAATGACAATTGACACCATTTTATTACAAATTGTATTCCAAAGATGAGCCACATCTTTAGAATACATTAAAAGAATACATATATTTTTGTATTTATGTTTTGTGTCCTATAGCCAGATTAACCTATTGCGAAGGGTCAGTCATTGAGCTGAGGGTATAGGGATTCATTATTCACAATGTAGGATTAACTGGATTAATCTGATTAAATGTAAATGTATTAAGGATCAAATAATATAGGCATTAAAACTAGGGGCCCACTTTTAATACATGGTTTAGGATTAGGTAATAATGTAATAATGTATAAAATAATAAATGCAGGGTGATCCAGCCAAAAAACAGGTAATTGAGCAATAAGTTGAACCGGGCTTGATTTCTGATTTATCTTTAGATACATGCACTCACACAATCCTGGTGGATTGCTTTGTAACGTGGATGCTGTATAGCCACTGTTTACCTTGCAGCCACTGAAACAAAAAATAGTTGCTGCTGTGATAACATTCACTATTGTAAAGACCTGTCTATTGTAAACCACAATGCAGAGTTTTTAGTCACAGAGAAGCCTGTACATGTGTGGTTCTGTTACTCAAACTGTACATAACGTATTTCGTGTCCCACTGGTACACTGGTAAGCATCGTGCTGCCACCAATGCAGCTGCATGCAGTGTTTTAAGACAGGGATACTGCCAGTGACTTTGAATTACTAAAGGTCATGTAACAGGCACTGAATCAGGGACCCTTGAGAGTCTGGCATAGTTTCCTGCTTAGCCTTGTTGGTAATCCAGCCTTGCTGTGCCTTCAGGGTGAAGTTGGTCTACCAGGTCCTCCAGGACTGGATGGAGAGAAGGTAAAACTTAGTTTTCAGTAATCCATGTTACCGGCCAGGTAGTTCTAATAATTGCAATATCAAAAGACAGTATATAGTGATATATGTTTATTAATTTCAATGACAAATATATATTGTGAAAGTGATAGTTAAGGCTTTTATATTCTATCTAAAAAATATGGTTGTCTTAACACTGAGTTCCAATTAAGTGAGGTGCATTGACCACTTGTCTTTTCAGGGACCCAGAGGGAAGCCTGGAGAGCCTGGTCCCATGGGCCCAGCTGGTCGTGAAGGTCCCAGAGGGGAGGCTGGTGTCATGGGCTTTCCTGGACCCAAAGGAGACAAGGGAGACACAGGTCCCGCTGGATCACCTGTGAGTGACTGTGTTAACCACACACCAGACCACATCACATCACTGCCTAGGGTTCCCTGGCCAAACCCAGAGTCCTTATGTCTGTCATTATCCAGAGGGAAGGCCTTGGTTTTTCCAGCTGCCCTCTTTTTGTCTAATTAGAGACTCGCTAACTTGGAAGAGACCCCAGAAATGACAGTGAGAACATTAATTCACTGTCTTAGATCCCAGATGTGCCCTCATATAAAGGGCTACTGCATAAGACTGCAGTCATCACTGTTACCCTGTATATCTCTGTGTTTGACAGTTTTTTTCTGAGATAAGATGGGCAACATTGCGTTCCTGACTGCAGGAGTCTATAGAGATAATGAAATTGTTATTGGCTCTTTTTTAATAAAATGATTGTAACCAAATAATGTTGGTAGGTGTTCTATAAACGTGGCCATACGTTTTAGGTCTTGGTCTTCAAAATGAACCAACATGACACACAACAGGCAATTATTAATTATTATGCATTTCAATGTGGTCCCATCATTTAGTTGGATTGCTTTAAGTAAGACTGTTATTACTTGCTTTTTAGTGTTTTGAGAGCCTAGGGAAGCATAGTCAGTGATTTAAACTCATTGAAACTTTTCCTGAAGTAAAAGTGCCAGTGCAACTATATAAAAACACTCCTCTGAAACTGAAATCCCTACATTCAAACATTTTCAAAAATAAGCAAACAGAAGGATTATCAGCAAAATGTACTATGTGACTAGTCACTCAGAGTCTTATTGGATTGCACTAACAGTTTTTAGATGTCCCATTACTGAAACAAAGACACAAGACACAAGAAGAAATCAGCTGGCTCAGGTATACTGGCCCTGAAGCTGACTGGTGTCATTTCTGGCAATGAACAAAGCATTCTCATTTGTCTTCACATGCGTCATGATGATCAACTCACCAGCCTGAATTCAAATGCTCTGCCATTATTGTCATGTCTATCTCCCATTCCTTGTAGGGTTTAGATGGCCCCACGGGTGAAAAAGGGGCTACAGGGGCCCTTGGCCCTATTGGATTACCTGGCGCAATGGTACGCAATGGTGCCCCTCATGTTGCATCTTTCTGGATGCAGTGTCTGACTTTACAAAAGGGGAACAGTGGAATACATATTGTAATCTCCCCTGTGCTGAGTGAAAAAGAGTTGTGTGGCTTTCACTGAATAGTTTGTCTGATGAGGGAATAAACTGTCAACTTTGTGTTCCTCTGCTTGTTACTTATTGTCACAGGGTCCTAAAGGCGAACCAGGAGAAGGAGGAAGGTCAGAAATGGTAAGGCTCAGTCAGTAAAAAAAACACAGCTCTGATTAGTGCACCTCATGAAAAACAATATGTTTTATGAGCATCTTATGTCTTGTCTGTGTTTGTGTATGTGTGTATTTAGATCTATGGTCCTCCAGGGCCCCCAGGACCTCCAGGACCCGTTGGCCCAGCAGTGAGTCAAATATGTCCCATTTAACCCCTAAGTCTAAACGCCCACTCAGGCTAATGGCCTTGCACACCCTCAAAGTGTTCATTTGGCTGATAATGCCACAGCTCAGGTTGTAGTTGGGCAGAATATTCTGAAACCTACATGATATCCAAGCTTAGAGAACCAATAAAAAGAACAAGTAGTGTGTAAGCATCACACCTTGACAAGTATAATAGATATACAAGTATATCTGTCATTTTCATTACTTTCATTCAGCCTCATAAGTATTTCCCGCCACTACCTGTTCAGGTTCATAATGCAATATGAGTTTCCAATACTCCTCCAATAATAATGCTTAAGGGTTTTTTTATCTTGGGAGTTTATGTGCTAATTTTGACGATATCCACTATATTTTACAGCTGCTGACATCTTCTTTATGGCAGTGTTTAAAAAAAGATCATAGATAATGTCATAGATAAAAATTCAACAAGTGTAGCATAATATTTAACATGTAAGCATGTAATGAAGTAAAGTAGATATGGATTTGCTCAAATAAGTCAAACTTGTATAACAGCAAACAGTATAAATTGTGTCAGTAATCCTACTGTTTTTGTCTCATCCAGGGATCTCAGGGACCCTCAGGGCCTAAGGTGATATATTATTTCCATAAAATAATTTCAACAAGCTTCTCATTTCATTAAATTTTTTATTTAATGTTTTTCTTTTATTTACATAATACATTCCCTACATTATAGCAATTTAGTCCAGGAAAATGCATCTGAAATGTTCTATCTTACCCTGTGTATCAGGGAGAACCAGGCATAGGCATCAGAGGGGAAAAAGGAGCGACAGGTCTGAAGGGCGACAAGGGAGACAGAGGCCATCTTGGACTTCCTGTAAGTGTCTGTTCATGAGTTTGTCTTTGCCCTGTATGTTCATCTATCTGTGTCCTATTATGTTACTGAGTTTTCTGACTCATTTGTAATTATTTTAGGGATCCCGTCAGTTCTTTAATACAGAAATATAGTATAACATACAGCATGAGCCTTAAACTGCTGTTTAGACATTTGTTGCTGACTGATGTTTGTTGCCATAAACCTGTTTAAATGTTGCATGGAAGGACAGATGTGTCAAAAGAAGCAAATCATGAACAGAACATATCATCTAAACATTTCACCTATTGTACATTTCTTTTCCAAATTTCATTCATTCAATTGATGCCTGGGCTGTTTTATATTTTCTATAACACTCTTCATATGGTGCCTGTCACTTTGGGTATCTATTCTGTGTTCATGGTTCACACTCACATTCAGCAGTTATTTACCTCCACTGTATACTGCACAGTTGTTCTCAGGTGAAAAAAAACTCTGTCCTCTATGGCGATACTGCATATTCACAAACTGTCTCCCTGGCTCTGAAACACTTTCACTGGACCACAGTTTGTAGAATTAAACAAACCATACAAGGCACTCATGGGACAGTGATATGTTGCAAATTATAAAATGCACAACTCATTTTTAAATTAAATTAAAGGATTGTATTCAATGCTGTATAGTACTGTTACAATGATACTAGACTGAGAAAGTGGATTCTAACCAGCTGACCAGGGGTGGAAAGAGTATTAACACTGCATTTCAAGGCAAGTCATCATCAGTGGGTGGAGTTTGCTCAGTTTACGATCTGATGAAGACTACAAAAAGTGAACAGTTTTTTGTCTCAGACACTTTTTATTGTCAACAAGCCCATCAACTAATCCCATAAACAACCACTGTGTGTGTTTTTACCACACTTTTGCACTACTTTCTTTAATTATCATCAACACACACTGTAGTTTAGTTTTATTTAATCACACACACCATCCTGCTGTCCAGATCCTCAGTAGAGCACCAAATGTAGATAAGCCTGCCACTGAAAATAGTAATATGAAGAACGATACCAGATTCACTGCTTTTAAAAAAGAAGGCAGCATTAGACTGAATAACGGCGTGGATGGGGAAAGCATCACTCAGCATCACTTTCAGGATTGTGAATACTACTTATGTTACTGAGAACTTTCACCTTTGCAGCTGTACTGCAGTATGTACATTATTCCTACATCTTAAATTAGACCAAGACAATGAATGTGAAAATAGTAGACCTCCTGCTGTCACCCACCAACACCAGAAAAAGAAAAGACTCACATTTACTGTCACTCACTTTACTTCCACCTCTGCCACTACCATCACCCTTCATTTGTCATCATCTGAATGTGTTTTTGAAGTCACTTGAGTCACAGCTTCATTCACCCCCCCCACCCCCCACCCCCCACCCCTTCACCCCCCATACACCTCCCCATCCCACCCCCCACCCCACCTACTTCCTCATCTCTGCTCTCTAACTATGTACAACGCTATACAGGGGGCTCATGGGTTAGACGGCAGACCGGGTCCAGTGGTGAGTGGCGCAAGTCCTGTTCCGGTCCCCTCACTCTTCTCCTCCTCATCCTCCTCCTCCTCCACCCCTCTCTGCTACAGCTTGCTTGATGTCTACCATGTCTGCTTGTCCGCTTGCTTCCCTGCTTTCCTTGGTTGTCCTGTCTCTTTTCCTGAAGTATCTCTGTGAAGACTGGACTGTGCAGTGTTGGGTTCTGAGGATGCACTGGCAAAGATGGAAACTAGACAGTACATATCATCCTTATGGTTTATATTGGTACATGTAAGGACTACAACTCAAAATCAGAAAAATCTGAAATATCAATGATATGTTTTCTGGTCAATGAAAATCTGTAAGACCATTCTTAGGCTGAAAAACCTCCTGCTCACTGCTTGTCTTTGTCATAAATCTAAAAATTGCATTATATCAAATGAAGGCTTTACATTCTACAATAAATTCTCCTAAACAATGAACAAATTTTATATTTTCAACAGCAGAAAGGACCGGATGATTATTTGAAACAAGTTTATAATTGTGATTTGCCAATATTCTCTTTAGTTCACCCAGTTTTCATGTGTAGTACGTCTACAGTACCTGCTTTTTTCAGGATAATATGCATCTTACATTATCACTCACTGATAAGTTCTAGTCACTTCTTCTTGGTCATCACTTCCACAGTCGATAAGGCTTAGGACAAAGAAACATGTCCAAGAATCAACAAGCACAGACCAGACACAAATAGGGTAAAAATCTAATAAGGATATAAGTCACCAAATAAGGTGATAAATGTGAACCATATATAAAAGGTGTTTATTTCTTTTGACAATTAAACAGATTGGACTTATCCAGTAAGTGATGAAACTGTGCCCATAATTTGTCCTTAATTCAACTGCCATGGTTCATTTCTGTTCTTTTTATAATGTTGGAGATGTCCAGCTATTATTTCCATACCAACTTTAATTTGAGTGTTTACAGTTTGAGCACCATAAAACTGGATTTCACAGAATATCTTGTTATTGCAGAATATTAAGCATTGCAAGATATTACAGTGTTTTCTCTTCATCTCAGTGAATACGTATCTACATATCACAATCTAATATCTTACATATTTGTCCAGAGGGGTCTTGAGCAATCATGGCCAGATGGGTTGCAGAACATTAGTTCAGGCTCACAGATTTTCAAATTGACCTAGAATTGGTTATTTATGTCCCAGCATTCCCTGGGGATGGACTGTTGTCTAGTGTTGCTTTGAATTTCCATCATGTCTGATACTGGACACCAGAACAGTGTAAACCCTCAGTCCTCAATCCTGCATTAATAGTTTCCTACCTCATGACTCTGTATTAGCAGTTGCTTAGACCTATCCAAAAGGAGCATGCAGAGATGCCTGTGCTGCATGTTGACATGTCCTACAGTACAACTGGACAGCTGAATTCCATACAGCACTGGACATAATGAATATTCCTGAGATGCAAGGCCTTCTTTTCCAATGCTGACTGCTATTCAGACAGAGAGAACTGCAGCTGTTGACATTGTATTCATTTTCCCTCCTTTTTTAACAGTTTGGACAGTAGTTCAACAAGCCTGGTGTGTAAATGCTAGAGGTGTCAGGACAGAAAATGATGTTCAAACCATCTCTGTCACTCCAGACTAGTAAAAACACTGGTCTAAATGATCCATGATATAATCTTTTTTAACATCTATTCACATCCACCAGAAAGCTTGTTGTTTTACTGATTTCATGCATTTCATAATGATATTTTCTCTAGCATTAGTACTATTTACTAGTTTTCTTTTCCTTTTTAAAGGGTCTAATAGGACCAGCAGGTGTGCCAGGGGCAGCAGGACCAAAGGGAGAAAGAGTGAGTATCCATGTGTCTGTCTCTATTCTTAAACAGATATATAGATTTACAAAAATACACACCTTGTTTTTGTCTTGCTATGACAGGGTGAAAAGGGAGACGCAGGATTACCAGGACCAATTGGGCCTCAAGGCATCCCTGTAAGTCTCATTAAAGGCAGCACTTTATTACTTTATTTATGCAACAGGAAAGATTTAGCAGACTTCTGACATGATGAAAGGCTGATACCAACACTGACGTGGCACAGCCTCAGGCTTAGAGAGGTCAGAATCCAATGGATTGAACTTTGGTTCAATTTACTTTTTGGGGTTATTAAGGAGAAATGATTACATCCTCATTTGCCCTCATACCGAGTCAAATGAAAACCTCATCATCATTTTCATTTCTGTGGCCAGTATTGAGAAAATTACAGAATTTTGAGCTTGTACATCTGTAACAGGTCATTGCAGGTTTTTCCTGATGTTGTATTACATTGTCTTCCTGGGTGAACCAGTATTTTTCTGCCTCTTCGAAATGAATGAGGACTGTTTTCTTCTTCTGACACAGTGTTAAAATCAGTTTGAACATTGCCTTAGATGATAAAAAAGCATATTTCCCAAAGTGAGGCAAGTATGCACATCTAATAATTTCATTTCTCGTTTCTTTTTGTAGGGTTTAGTAGGACCACAAGGAATCAAAGGGAACAGGGTAAGATACTGCCCGCAATGTTTTGCCAGTAATAGTTAGCAAAACCAAGGAGAAGTCACTTAACTCAACTAAACATTTTCTTTATCTTAATGAGTCTTATTACAGTAGACCAGTCTGGTATTTGCATTCACAATATCTTTTATACTTCATTTTTGTTGCAACTGCCTTGTGCAACCGTAATAGGTCACCTAAGCAGAGTTGTGGTGACTTCAAAGACACTCTCAATGAGGAGATGAGAATTAAAGAGCTGAATATCAATTAATTGGCTGTTCTCTTTGATATCATGCATGAAAAGAAAGCTGGATGAGTCAGATACTTTGCTTTGATTTCTTTTTAATGATACTGAATTATTCAAGTCAAGATGTCTTTTGCCTTTCTCAGGCAAATGTATTTGTTTTGCAGTGGCTTTGTCTTGAACCTAAGGGTCGTGGATGCAATTCAGAACAAACTTCAGAACAACAGATGAAGAGATCTGACTCATTGTTGATTCTCCAGACATGAATTTCTTTTATTAAAGAAAAATTTAAAAAGATAATGAGACTGAGATTAATGTTAATAAGTGACCTTGGAGTAAGGTGTATTTGCCTCAAGCAGATCTCCTATTTTTGTGTTTTGTTATTGCCTTTAATGTGACATTATTTCAGATTCAGTTCAGATTTAAAATCGAGAGATGGATATCAGCCCCATGTCTGTGTATAAAACTGCACTACATGATATTTTAAATATAAATGGATGAAAGGAGTAAAATGTATTGCTTTTTAGATATTATATCAACTTTCACTTACTTTTACGTAGCTTTATATTTTGGTTCACTCTCTCCACTTTCATTTTCTTGTGCACCTTCTGTTAGTTTGTTAGTTGTGAACGGATGAACACAGTGAAGCAGCTGAAAGAAGACTGATTTACTGAATATCTGTGAAATAACCAGAGACATAACTCCAGATGAAAGGTAGTGGTGTTCTGTGCCTGCCGAATGTTCAGTATAAGGACACTAATACCTTCACCATACAGGCGACAATTTATCAGCAATATATACATATATGTATAATATGATCACATCCTCACTTCATCCTGTACTTAACACACATGACTGTGTCTGATATCCATCTTCTTATTCTCAGAAATGATGCAAACATTTCCCAAAATACTGACAACATCTTGTAATTTTCACTGAATATCAAAACAGCCCTGCAAAATGATACTTTGTCCAAGCTGTATTTCATCTCCTGGTTACAGTTTATCCGAGAATCTGTTTGTAATGTCCACATACCCTCTAAGAGAATGTTTCTGTCTCCTTCCCATTAACCTGTGACTCTTTTAATCTTTCCACTCCCATCTTTTAAGTCTTCACATTTCATATGCTCTCTCAGCACATTCAACTGGCCTCAAAACAAGCAATAATTTAAAAGTACAGCCACAAAAACACACAGAATCCATACCTAAATGGGACTATCCAGTTGAAGGTGCTGATGACAAAGCTATGGGATAGTGATAGTGTTTTTACTCTTTGTCCTGTCTTCCTTTGTTTCCGCAGGTCTTCCTATCCCCTTTTACTTCCCTCCACCTTGCTCTGTGGCCCATGGCTCTTTTTATTGCCGGGGTTGCCCTCTCTCCCTCTCACAAACCTTGGCCTCCTGCTCCTCCTCTTCCTCCTGCATTCTAATGTAGTCCTGGGTTAATCCTCCTCCTTTCCTACTCATACTTACAACAGCACCTTTTCCTCTCAAGCATTCCTGTACTCCCTCCAACCACTGACCCCAAACCCATAACCCCAACTGCCAGTTGCTCTCCCATCACAGTCAAAATGTATGCTAGATGTTAGTGCAGCAAAATGTTTGCATGCTTCTGAGGCAATACTTTTCAGAAAGAAAGTTCATTTGTTAGCGTTAAGATTCTATACAGCTATCAGACTGAACTTTTCAATACAATCTGCACGTTTAAGCAGAAGCTGATATTATTTTGTTATATTTGCTGTACGCTATTGAAAGTTCATGCAGTGGGCTTCATAATTTCCCAACTGGCACAATGAAGAGGAAAACTGCATGAGGAAACATTTCATGCGATTACATGTGACTGTATGAAGTCACAGAAGCCATAAACTGAAGAAAAATGCAAAAAACTACATTCCAGTTCTGTCCATAGTGATAAGACAGCCCTGGGAGAACACTGCAGTCAGACAGATTATTATTGTTCTTAACCTATTTTATTCTCTCTACAAATCATGTTCTTTTCCACTTTTTCCTTCTAATTTGTATACAGAAGAAATGAAGTCCTATGAAGTACAGCAAACGTAAAAAGTACTCCACTGCAACGCATTTCTATGATATTGTTCTGGAGACACAAGTGTACAGGCTGTAATTCTCCCGCACAGCTCCCTCTGAAGCATAAAGATTTTTGTACCACCTTGTTCACATATACAATAGGTTTTGTACTTGCCAACATCTGTAAACATACTTTAATCTGTAAAATGAATCTTTTATGAGAAAATGAGAGATTTTACATTGCCTTTAAACATGATAATGTTAGCATTATTTAATGCTCCTATGAGCAGGATGACAGCTTGCCTTCCAGAACTTTTGAATTACTGTTAAAGATTATGGTTATGGCTTGATTAATTTAAGAAACAAAATATATGTGATTGTGGTTAGGAAAAGCTCATGGCTGGTTGGTTAAAAATACGGCTGAAGTCTCATGATTCCAAGAACTACTTGATCAAGAAATCAAGTCTGAATTTTGTTGAAAACATCAACAGCAGTCTTTATGTCAAAATCCAACAGGTTGTCCCCTTACAGTCCACTCTGAGCATTGCTGATTTTTTCTTACCACAGTTCTCAGTGGGACCTCTAGCTCACCTTGCTACAAATGTTTCTATGCACACACTGAACTATGACTTCTGCTCAATGATCCAAATTTTGTATTTAGAGTAATGATGATCAATGGCACACATGGTCCTGCAGAACTGTCACTAATGTAACCTTTATCTTGGGGCTCATTTTCATATTTAATGTTTTACTCAGCAGTTTGTCTTGTGTAAAAAAAAATTTAAAATGTCAGAGTACATGTTGCGGCATTCTTACTCAGCTCTCTCACTTCCCACTTGCAGCCTACTATGACTATTAATTAACTTGGTTAACTTGGATGAAACCTGCTAAACAGCAGCACTGGCATTAAACTCATTTCCCTAACTCCCTTTACTTACCTTGCTTATGTAAATTTACATTACAAAATCATATTGTCTTTTGAAAATAGCAGAAGGCACACCAAAGACAATGACTTAAAATAACTTATTTCTCATATTGACTAAATTACATATATGTAAGCACACTTGAACAATTAAATCTTACGAAAAACAAACATTTGCTTCATGTGTGGCTTAATGAGGAGGACTAAAGTTTGTCTTTTAATACACTGTTGTTTGCAGGGAGAGAGGGGCAAGAAAGGCAACAGGGGGGCCAAAGGGGATAAGGGAGACCAAGGAGCACCTGGATTAGATGCCCCCTGTCCGTTGGTATGTCCGTAGTCCAATGTGTAACCAAGAGGCAAAGGGAAGGAGCACTATTTTGGAATGTGACAATCACAGAATTAAAATTTCTCTGAAGATGTATATTCCGTAGCTTCCTTTTGGCTCTGGTATTCAGTGGTTCCAATCAGCCTTAGGGAGAGTTTGGTCCAAGTGTCCACTCAGAGTCACAGTTTGGAGAGATATATGATTGAATAGATGAGATCCTAAATTTGATGTTCTGATCCATTAAAAAGTCAAATGAAAGGTAAAGAACAGATGAACTGAATGGACCATGGACCACAGCTCTGCCTGAAGAACCTTTTTTTCCAGGAACAGGATGGACAGGAATCAGTCACTGCTGATGAGTATCAACAGATACAGATGTATTTTGTCTCAATTTTTAGAATCCCCCCTGGCCGCGGTGTAACCGTGTCCTTCATGTTAAAGAATACAGGACAGATCTAACTTGGGATCAGCACACGCCAAAAACTCCCAGACCCAAACACCACCATAAACCATGCCTTAAAAACCAAGCCAGAAACCCTGACCTGACCCATTCATCCATCCACATTCAGCTGTTTGTCTTCTTATATCTGTCAAACTCATCTCAGTTGATCTAGTTCCTGTCAGTCCCAGGTTGCCTGCATGTTTAGGAAACCTGCATCCAGTCACCCAGTGGACAGAAGTGGAAATCCTCCTGCCACCAAGTAGGGGAAGACAAACACCCCTCTACTACACATGAGCTGCAAAACTGGTTTTTTAAACGGCTGATTTCACAAACAGGGTTTCCGAGGCTTTAAAGGGGAGAAAGGTGAACCGGGCTTGCCAGGCCTGGACGGGCTGGATGCCCCTTGCCCTGTGGTATGGTGTTCTTTCTTTCCCTTCATTTTTCTCAGCATGCCTCTAGCCACCTGTAACCACACCCTGATTATGACCACTCACATTTTGCACCTTAGATTTACAAAGTAACTACTAAACTACTTATTGCAGCTGACTATTAAGACAAAACTTTTCAAACTGACCTCCTGTAGAACTAACAAGCCTCTCTTAATGAAAAAAGATAAGCATTTAACTCAACTTCTCCTTCACTCCTTCAACTACTGAAACCTTCTATATTAACTTCACATGCAGATCTATGATTGTGACTAATATCACCAATAACATAACCAGAAAAATCTTAGAAATGAAGTCTTTTGTAAAAGCGTACTAAAACCTTTAAAAACCTTTTAAAAACCCTTGTTTGCTACAACATCTATTGCATGAAGCACTATTTTTTCTATCTTCAAGGCAACATAATACCACAGGTGGTGAAAAGTAGAAGGATTTAGATGAATTTATTTGGTCAAAGCAAACCATTAATGATAATATTGGAAGGTTCTTTGATCATGGGTCATAAATCTGGTAATGGAGAAAGGGGTCTACATTGTAGGCTGTGTCTGACTTTCATCTTTACAGGTAAGGTAATGTCCTAGAAATTAAGTACATCTCTTCACAAATGTGAAAACTCTGCATTAACTGAAATAAATAAAATCATGTATTGGAAAATATTGGTAGTCTACACTGCACAAAGTTGGCAGCCTGTGTTTGAAACCAGTATCTACTACTACTGTATCTTCAAATACAATCTGAAAGCACCATTTGTGGATGAACATTTTAAATGAGAAAAACGGTCATTCTTTTCATGTTCTGCCTTTTCCATGGGTGGAAAAGCTTCAGTTAGCAGTGGAACAGCAGTGCTCTCCTCCTGCTGTACACTGTAAACACTGTACTGTTAAAAACCCAAAGAAAAGCAATCTCCCAGGGCAGATTTACTGCCAAATCCAATCAAAACAATCTATTAAAATAGAGGCTGCTAATCTTTGTGGCTATGGTCTCATTTGTATATTGTATTTATTCTCAAAATTATGAATTCTTCCATTAAAATATAAATATGAAGTTAGGGGATCTGCTGGTTCTGGAAGTCATTTTTTAATTTCGTTCATTCATTTCGTTCTCTTTTGCTGCTGCTATGGTGATGATGAGTAATCTCAGGTGTGTTATTCTTCCCAAGTTACATGATAGTCATTGATCTTAGTAGTCAATCTTGCAGGTAAATGCCATAGTAACCATTTACATGCAACAATAGCAGACACTGGAAAAATACAGTAGTCTGCTTTCACACAGGTGAGTCGAATAACAAGTCTGTTGTGTTGTGTTAAAATCCCGGCACACTTTTTTCATAATACTGCTTTCATCAGCACACCACGTCACCATTGTTTTGCCTACCTCAGTGATAGATTGTGACTTAACCGACATGATTTTAACAGAGAAACACGGTACTATCCTATTTGATCATTTGTGAAATCTATTTTTTATTCTTTCAGTTTGTTGTGGTATCTGGCTATAAATACTACGATAGATCTGGGTCTCTGGAACTAGTGAGAAACATATTTCTGGATAAAATTTTAATCAAGAATCATCTGAATTGGCACAGATCTACACTGTGTAATATACAGAAATCTTCCAGAACCCCAAATGGCCAAAATAAGTTTTGCTTATCGATTAAGAGGATACTAATTTCAACATTTTTTTATATAATTGTAAACTTGAATGTGTTGCTGTTTCATACATGCATACTAATACTGGATTAATACAGCAAGTATTTTCACATCACATTGTTCTTCTTCCAACAGGGAGACGATGGCTTACCTGTACCAGGATGTTGGAATAAAGTAAGTTGGAGAGTTTGACGTGTTATTGCAAATCACTGGACACTGCAGTGTGCTGTATGTAATGCAGTTACAATGTGACGTAGCGTATGCTAACTTCACCATTAGCAATGTTTGAACTAACGTGATATTTTGCCTTTTGCTTTCTCCTTGCAGTGACGATAACTTTGGAATGGCTTGTGTGATTGTACATAGGATATTTATTTTTTTACTTTTTCCCCTATGCTTAAAAAAACAACATTAAAAACCTTAAAAGATATGACAACATTTTTGTACAGATTGTTTATTTTAATATGTATGATACTGTTTATGTATTGGTATATCTATGCATTATTTTGAATAAGATTGGATAAGTAAAAGTTATAATTTTGCTACATATGCATGATATTTGTGCATAATGTGAAGTTGATAATGCTTATTAACTTATTGTATAATGTTGTATTTTTCTGTTGACCATGACCATGCTGCACTGAGTTGTGGAGCTGGAAAGATTTTGTGTTAGCATTTGGAAAGAGTTGAACTCTCCATTTTACGATAAAGTGTTAAAAAAAACAATCATGAGCAAGCACTGCATGTACACTAATTTTAAGTTTACTAAATGGTCGCAGTGACAGAAAGCTTTTTAAAGCCTGCACTTTGAATTTGTGGTCATGTGCTCATTTTGGAGTGATGAACATGTCAACCTAAAGTATGAATTTAGGGCTGTCTCAAGAGCTTTGTGCCTTGTTAATGGTAGTGTCTAAGGATGACAACGTCAGTTCAGCAATCCAACCACTTTGGAGCAAGATATCTCAATAAATAATGACCACATTGACATGAAGTTTGGTATGGATCCTGTAGAAACGTAAAATGTTATAACTGTGCATAACATAATAACTGCAGATAATTAAAAAAAAAAACTAGAAACTGATCATGTAAACCTGCTTCTAATGTAATAAAAATGCTGACCACATAATAGTAACCTTTTGCATATTATCTGACTAACTAGCGTACATTGCATTTTGTGACTACTACGAACCCCCTTAAATGACAAAAGCCAGTAAAAGGTCAGATTTGTCTAAAATAAACTATGAATTAATGAAACTATTAACTAATTTAAAGTATAGATAAAAGCATAAATCATTGCTTTTAATCATTGCAGGGATTCATACACTAACGTTAAAAATATGTTTTTAAAACAAGCTTTGGTGAAAATGATCAAAGAGCATTTGAAGTTTGTCATGGATGATGAGGATTTCAGTATGTGCTATTGTGAGGACAGATTGCAGCAAACGTGCTAGGATTAGACCAGTAATTTGCCAGCCCGATCTTACTGACAATCACATCGATATATAGGTTTGTTTATGGGGAAACTGCAAAGTGGAAATACCAAACTAGATCTGAGGTCCGTACGAAACATTATCAGAAGCCTAATAGTCCAGGGAGTGTAGACAAGTTTAGTTTCACACTGTAAAATGTCTGTCTCTGGTCACAATTATAAAAACAATGTAAGGGGTCAATATGGAGATATTTATTTGCAGTTGGTGTTAATGTTGAAATATAAACAGTGATATGTGTTTAATGGCAAATGCTAGTGGGTGGATGGGAGCCAGCAAGGAATGATGTACGGGGACTATACAGTACACACTGTTTATTAGATTACATGCAACAAGTTATTACATTATGCACTCAATATCGTTTTACATTATGGACAGGTTCATTGTTATTGCCATTATTGTTTATTACCTCAGGGGGAAAAAACTTTAACTGTAAATGCTTCATGAAAAAATATACATGTGGATTGTTCCATCCGATGTGTTAATCAGTCATTAGGGGACAGCCTTAAACTCTCCAGTCCATCAAGCTTTCCAGACAATCTCAGTTTGCTGTTATGTCTTCAAACTCAACACTTTTGTCCTAGAGGTGTGTGTCGGCTAAGGTCTCATAACTATTTGAAGCTTTTAAGTTCAAACAAGAGAGATCCAAAAACTAAACATTTACGTTACTTTTAGCAGAAGAGTAACAGCTCTAAATTTTAGCTTCTTGTATATGCCCATGGTTTCAGTTCATTGTAAATAGTTTAGTCAGTTTTTGTGGGCGGCCACTTCCTCCTTACTGTCGATCAGGCTCAGTGTAGTAGATGTAGTGCTTGTAGACTGTTTGTCTAATCTGAGGCTCAGTATAAAGCCCATATTGTTGGAAGGACATTTTGCTGCTCACTCTCAAGGTATGCTGGTCATCGTCACATTGTTTCATCCATTCATAAAGAAACTGTAACCTGCTTTGACAATGAAGATCTTTTTTTTTATCACGAACTATAGAACACTTTATCCAGAATGATTTTTATGGAGTAAGCTAACCTCATTAACTTTAATGTTGAAAAACTGGATGGCCTGGCCGGAGTGGAGCTTTTTTCATAATATGTTGCTGCTCTCTGACAAAGCTCTGTGTGTGTTCTGCTCTGCCTGGATTTGATGTTGCCATGAGAGATTGTTGTTGGAATCTTGCCAGCAATAAAATCTTAATTGTGTCTTGTTGCTGCACAGTACCTCACATTCACTCATGTCTTGGTCACAAGCTGTCCTTCATTTTGCTGGCATATTGATCATAAATACTTATCTCCAGATATGTGCTGAAATGTTCAAAATGTTTGTTGTGTTCAGAGTGTCATTCATAATTAAATATACATTTCTGAGGATGTTTGGTTTTGTTGTCACAAACTTTTTTTTAAAAACTAAGGAGGGCTAAAGCCTAGCTGCAGTTCAAGGTTTAGGACAGGTTCAGAGGTGTTGTCTGGAGCAGAACCTTGTGGTCTCTTAAAGTCTCTTTCCCTGTCCTCAGCAGCTGTTGGTTAAACTGACTTTCTCTAAACCAGCTGCTGTGTCCTGTAGAAATAACATAAATCTCCTCAGAAATCACTGTACTGTTTAATGCCAAAGACTTTGAATTAGGAAGCGATATCTATTAACCAGCCCTCTATGTACACCTAATCCCTCATACAGGAGTTTGGTCACTTATAACTGAGGGAATGCTAAGCCTTTTTGATTTCAAGCTGTATTTGTGTGCCTTGCAGGAAGGACTGAATGATCCCTCAACATATACCTTTATTACACCTGTCATGATGTCCTGTGCAATCCAAAGTTTCCTGTACCACTTTTTATTTTATTCAGCCTAACATCACAAACTGACCACTCAACACAGACATCAAGTATTTCCATTAAAATCTTCAAAGCAGACAAAATACTGCAGGTGATACTGGGTTTAGCCACCGTAGGATATGATGTTGAAAGATGATTCAATTACAAGTAAATACAATGCAGCATTTTAGCATTTTAGCTCAAACAACAGGAAATGCACTCGACATCAGAGACTGATGATGAGTAACCTTTAATGTATTAATATTCTAATATCCCTGGCTTATTTAGCTCATGTTACTGACATGATTAAACTATATTCACACATATGTTCAAAGGGTCAACATCCTTTCCAATTGGCTAAGAAGTAAGGCTGCCAGAGACGGTCTCCATGAAGCCACAAAGACAGAAACTTGAAGACATTTGGAGATATCTTTGAGTTTTTACCCAAACCTGGAGTTGGCATTTAAGTGTTTTTCCAGGAGGCTGGACACAGGGCCGGTAACACAGCGGCTGCAGAGGCAGCGGTGAGCATATTAACTTCAATAAGACTGGAAAGTCGAGACATTGCATCATCTTTTAGTCAGCCATTGAAGGCTCTCGGGAAAGGACAGTTCTCACAGCCACAGCAAGACTGTATCGTACCTACTGATGCTTTTCTCTGACTGCATACACTTTAATCTATTTAACTCCCGGCGAAAGCCAGGCATGGACACTTTAGCACATGCTATTTGTTGTGTTTGAATGACATCAATACTGTAACTGTGATAAAGAATTCAGAGCAGCTCACAGAGCAGATAGATGCCATGTGTTTCCATGAAAAACCAAGAAACAAAGGGAGACCCTCTTGATGATTCCTTCTTGATATTATCTGATCAATTGCCTTTTCAAAATCCCTTTACCTGCAGCTATGACATTTTTTTTTAATGAATGTGCTGTATAGGAATTACTTTGATACCAGCATTACACATCATGCCTGGTCACGTTTATGATATTCTGTACTTTTTTGTATTGAAACACCATGACTCAATGCTGTAAGTGTAAGTATTGTACAATATAGAACAATGGATTGTATGTATACAGGTATTCAGTCTTTGTAAATAGATCACATTGGTGAAACATGATTTTACATACAGAAAAAGTATCAAAGTTCTAAAAGAGCAGTATTCATATGCTGACTGTGTGCAGGTGATTGGCTGTATATATACATACATACATTTCTATTGCTTTTTGTTTACCTAAACTTTGTAAGACTTTACCATTTTCACATTTTAATGCTCCACATATCCAGTCTCTGTTACATGCAGTGAGATATATTGCAGTATAAATATTGCAGTATTTCATTTATTTGACCCAGAAAATGACAAAGGTATTTTTCTGATTATTTGCTTTGTCACTTTGAATTGAAATTGATATACAGTGAAAAATAAGGAAAACCAAAACCAACCAAAAAAACACATCAGCCATTCTAATGGCAGTTACTGTAAATGTAAATAATATGATCAAGTCTTTTCTGTCTTAGTTATATAGCCCAGTATTACACAGCATTGATTTTCTTCAAGTAGCTTTACAGTCTGTAAGGCAAGACAACCTCTGTTCTTAGTCACACCTCTCCAAAAAAACATTAAGAATAATTAACAAATGAAAAACCCCACGAAGAAAAAAACGCCCTGAAAGTGTACTACACAACAAAACCCTTTCCTGTTTATTGAACAGAAGCATTCCTTATGTCATGTTGACATCTGCCTTGTAAGCAGATCTGGGTCAAAATGGTGTTTCATGGTAGTGTTTTTATTTACTTTACTACTTCCTTTTTCCAGTTTTATAGTTCAGTGGTTTGAAATAGAAAGAAATGTAATGTTTCATTGTTTCAACAGGTGCAACTCAACCCACAAAAATTGGGTGGGTGAAATGTACCTTTTTTGTTGATCGTTAATTTGTTCATTTTAAATTTAAGACCACATGATCTAAAAAGCTATTTGTTATGTCAGTTCCTCAGTTTTAAGAAAAGGACCCCTTCAGTAGCTTATGTGCAGTGGCCTAGAGAGATCACAGCTCTGCAACTTGACTGAACTAAAAACACAAAATAAAAGAAAACTAGAAAAGGCAGCACATAGATAAATATCTATCTATCTATCTATCTATCTATCTATCTATCTATCTATCTATCTATCTATCTATCTATCTATCTAT
>JBAJHX010000033.1:1035837-1047547 GCA_037176925.1 Amniataba percoides | reverse complement strand
GATAGATAGATAGATAGATAGATAGATAGATAGATAGATAGATAGATAGATAGATAGATAGATAGATAGATATGTGTACATATATAGATAGATATACATAAAGTGTCTTTGTGCTTGCATTTAATCTGTATACATGCATATTTACTTAAGTTAAGTTAGTAAGTTAGTTTCTTAAGTTTCAGTGCCCTAAAATCTCTCTGCCTCATAAAAAAGAGATCATAATCATTATCATCATTATCATTTCAATACCAACAAAAAGACACACTCCCTGATTTTCACAGACTTCAGTATTTTCTGTAGTAAATTTTCTGTGTAAATCTTTAGTTTCTGTCATTTCTGCTTTACTTCACATTTCTATTTTTCAGAAATATGGAGCTATTTTTTTATGAAGAAAGCAAGTTGTTCATTTGCTTTATTTACTTGGTTTGCTATGTCACAACCATTCTGTATCTAACCAATAGGGTTTAACTGTGTACTCTTTATGTAAATGAAATGCAAACAAAGCAGTAAAGTAAATGAGTAAATCTTTGGGAATGAATCTGGATTGCAGAATGTAAATTTTGATCAATCATTTGCAATAGATTGTGAACCGTATATACATATCATATACAGTCTGTGGTTTATACCTTCAACTCTGTTGAGGCCTGTGTAACTTTTCGCCATTTTGTTTGTAGTCAGTTAGTTGGTTCAGTCAGTTTCATAGGTTACTGTGTTTCACCAGCTTGGATTCATGTCTCTGACTGACTTCTTCTTCATAGCAACAGTGGTTTAGGCTAATACTTGTACTATTTAGAGCCATCCACCATGCTAAACTGACAGAAAACAAAAAAAAGACAAACTAACACAATTCCAATTGGTGGAACATTTTTTAAAGAAAAAAAAAAAAACTCTAAAGAGTAAAAGTGCATTACTCATCTGAATCACAGCAAGATATGGCACTTTACGCAGCAAATATGTTCTGACTGAATACATGTAAAAGCCTTTAGTTCCTCAGTGCTGATAAAGTACTCGTGCCTCACAGTGCTCTTCAGCTGAAGCGTAACAGCAGCACAATCATTTCTTTAGGTCTAATTATTTGTCTGTAAATTTTGAATATAAGATTTTGTAGAACAAGAAATTGTGCATAACCACAGTTAACCTGTTTTATTTTGATCAAAGTAGAAATCTTGATGTATAATTTGTTTTGGTTTGAAATTCTGTATTTGTCAGATTAGAATTATCTCTGAGAATGGATAATGCATTATATTATACAGAATTATAATGGGCATTATACAGAATTCACATGCTATTTAAGTTGAGCCTGTATGAAGCATGATTTACAATTGTTTTCATCATTTTTCCTATATTGATAATGGTATATTAGATATAATTTAAAGTTGTTCTGCGCATTGAAACAAAATAAGCCAGCTGAGTGACCCTTGTGCAGATTTATGTGCTGCCACATGATTGAATTAGGGGATTAGAGGTGTAATGGTATACACATTCACAATTCAGTCTGAACCTCAGTTTACAGGTCACAGTTCATCACAGCAGAGGGAAACTGCTATTTATTTGTAGAAATGTAAACCTTCAAAATCATTTTTACTGTGACAGTTAAGTCATATATGGCATATATTTAAATTCTGTATTCTCTGTGACACAGTGTGGTTCCACATCCACTGTGAGAAACATTCTTTAGCACGACTTTGACAGAGTCTGAATCCTCAGTGAGAGCTGAACTCCACAGGGAGAAGAACCTGCCTTTCATAAATGTCATGTTTGAAGTGTATTCACAGACATAAAGGCAGTACACGCACCGTTACACCCCTAATTCAGATGTATAGGTTTGTTTTTCAAGATTCATTGTGACTTCCGAGCACAGGTTAGTTAGTCACAACAGTCCACATGCTGAGAATATGTTTATAAGGTAATGATAATGTTTTTGTTTTCCAAAAGAATTTATTTTTATTTTTTATAATCCAAACAATGGCAGCTGTCTCAATGATTGCCAAACAGATTCACTGTTCAGTACAAGTATCATTTTTGAGCAATTTGTCACTGACTCAGAATAAAGAAACCCATTTCCAATGGAATGATTATTTTGTGTGTTTTTTTATGTGCATGTTTTTCACATGTTGTCAGATATCTAGTCCAGCACATCCAGTGCTATGAGCAGAGGCCTTTCTGAGATTTCAAATGATCTGAGGATTATATAATAACAGCACCAATGACAACAATATGAAACTGTCATAAGTTTTCATTAGAAGCATAAAAAATGTGAAAGTTTCATTCATTCTTTTGCGACACAGATGCATGTACTGGCCAGATCAACTTTTTTTGACAGTTATTTATAATGTCTTGTCTGTAGGGACCACCAAAGCCAGCACACTGTTAATGGTACTCTAATGGTGTTCTCTAGGTGTAGGCCAAACGTGCACTTGTTTAGAATATGGTCAAGAATGACTCATCTGACCATGTCACTACAACATCTATGGAAAAAAAATGTTTAAAAAAAAACAAAAAAACTTGATTATGCACTCATCTTATCAAAGACAAATGCATAATCAAGTCGACTGTTATTGTTGAAACCAGGGTCAACTGAGTTTCTCAGCATTTTTGTAAGTGGCACATGATTGTGTGCATTCTTCTCATCAGATTAATCATCTAATTTGTCATCTCTATGTGTGTGTATGTGTGTGTGTGTGTAGTATATTGTTATCTCTCTCCCTCTCTCTCTCAACATGTCAAACACTACAAGGCCACCAGGGGCTGCCAGATCCCCTTTTTAGTGACAAAAATTGGAGACAAGTAAAGAGCCCTCCTTTCATTTCTCAGTGTGCTTGTGGACAGCAAGCGAATAACACACACCTGATTCTTAGAGGGAGTAAGAAACAGTGATCTTATAGTGGGTATTTCAGAGCAGCAGGACTGCCATTTCAAATGAATTCCTCAGCGAATCTGTAAGTAAGTAAACTGACACATTTCTGTTCCTTGAAAAATAGATAGAATTTTATAGAATTTGAGACTTCCTTAAGGATAACTGATAGATAGTACAGTAACAGATGGATGCTATATTAGACGTTTCCAACATGTGGATAAATATAAACCAGAATGTGTGATATTTTATTCAACATCAGCACTGAGACAGCAGTCTCAAGTGAAGTCTCAAGTAAAGGATGATCCAAGACGGTGCTGTTAGTGGTAGATATTTAATAAGTTTTAATTGCATATTAAGAATCACAATTGAACTGAATGGCAAGTATCACAATCAGGCAAACAATATTTCACCTGGATGAATAATGCTTGTCAATTTCAATTCGGTAGAACATTTTATCAAATAAGAGGCGTTGAAGAAGGAAGAACACGGTGCACAACTGCAGAGACGTCATTGCATTGACTTTGACCTGAGGACCATTCCTATGGTGGCCAGTCAATGCCTGGCCATGGGCAACGGTTCGATAAAAGCCCCACGGGCTGAGGAGAACAGCTGCCTGGCCTCTCTCCACACAGACCCCACTGCCCTGGATTCAGATGTTCTCAGGTTAGAATCAGAGTTCACAATATTAGTATGTGCTTTATGATGACAACCTGCTGTTTAGTTAGTGTGGTATGAACTGAATTCTGTCTGTTGTAATGTGTATCTTACTGTCTGAAATTATAGGGAAATTAGTTATAATGCACTCTGTTAAGCACTTCATAGTTTTTCTCTTGTTTTTTCATTTTAACCATTGTTTTATTTTATCATATGTGTTATATTAAGATATCTGCTCTGCTGCATATGTCTTTTAATGACTTCAAGAAAAATTTTTAATTCTTTGAATTAATTGATATAACGTACTAGCTACCGGTAGTTGTGTATTGTATTGATGTGTTTAACACAGATTTTTGTGGCTTTTACTAGTGGTACTAATCTAGTGACTGAACTATTTCTGATCTTCAGGTTACGGATTGCCCACCTTGAGGCAGAGCTGGCACGTCGGGACCAAGACTTTCGAGACCAGGAGGTTAAATTACATAATCTCCAGAGGGAACTGGAGGCTAAGATCTCCCAGATTGACAAGCTCCAGGATGCTATTGGCTACAACAGCAGCCTGGCCTGCTCTCCACCGGCCCCATGCCACCATGGCTACCACCGCTTCAGTGTCATCAACCAGGGTCCCAGCCGTTTCCACAGGGTGGCTGTGGAGGTCCACCGCAGGCTGAAAGCAAAAGAAGGTGTCTCTGCTGAACCCACCTCAGAAAACTTACATGGAGGGTTGAGAGTAGCACATATCTGCCCTGTTCGCAAAGACTCAACGTAAGTTAAATGGACAGTTGGAATAATTCATGAACACTAGCTGCCGGGTTATATCTAAATCCTGTGGGTCTGCCCATCAGGCTGATACTGTGTAGCTTGATGCTGGCAATTGGAATTTATCCAATGAAAGACAATGTGTTTGCCTGTTGCGTTGGATGGGGAAAAACTACTACTAAGACTATATAGAAACTATTACTATTACGATAGAAGAAGAAAATGATGTTAAAACAACTGTTAATGCAGTTGTCATGTAGAGACTTTGATCAATTGTGATAAACCTAAACAGAAAATCATTGGTAGGAGGAGTTCAGCAAGCTTTTGTAATATGCACCACATGAGAAAGGCTATATTAGCATGGCAGGACAATAGAAAGACATGGAAGGACACAAAGGGCCACAGGATCTAAATGCAGTGTCTGGGTCATTATGGGCTTCAATTACACAACCTATGCTGTCTCCCTTGCCCACTACTCTCAGGCCCATTCAGTATTCTCCTCTTCACTGAATGCACTAGCACATCATCTGTGTGATGTGCTAATCAAGGACGCACACAAACACATACTCAGGGAAATCTGCCTATTAAATTTAAACTGCAGACCTTAATGCAGTGCCTTGAACCTAGGACTTGAATTAGCAAGACTCTATTGGTCTAACTATGTCTGATACAAACATATTTACACAGTACTGATGTGATCACATTTGTTACTGAATATAATGCAAATTGTAGAATCCACTTCATGGTATTTCCTGGGCATTCAGATTTTCAGTACCATGAGGCTGGCAGCTAGGCAATCTTGGGCACATAATATTTCTTTAGCATGTACTTGTATATCTCTCTTGCTACATTATAAAATTATCCTGCCTCTGTCAAAATGTTGTTCTAGAGGATGGGAAGTCATTCATTTTAATGATAATTGATACATTTTTGTGTCGACCACCAGGAACACCCTTGAGGTAACAGAGGCTACATCACACTCAAGTTATACTCTAAAAGTCCTGCAGCTGGCTGCACAGTCTGTCTGAATCTTTGTGTGTACAGTCTTTTCTGGTGGGGTGGGTGGGGGGGCGTTCTCAAGGTTCCTCCTGATGAATATAGTAGGACATCACAAGGTTTGGCAGAGTTCTCGAAGGGCTCCTCTGCATTTGTGAAGTGACTCTGTCTCTCAAGTTGGATATGGCAGTAGTTTATTCCAGGGGTTATCTGAATCTGTTAGTACCCAACAAGAAAGAGGAATGATTTTCCTTCTGAACACTTCGAACTGCTGCAGGCATTTCAGTAACGTTGCATTGTTTGGATGTTCAACATTTCTTTCATTCTAGCAAGACAAGGACCTGTGCCATCTTTGCTAATCATGTCTGAGAAACTCCAGCTGAGTCTGACATCATTTTCACTTTTCTATGTTCATTCTTAATCACACCACAAGGCCTTTCATCATAACTTTGGCATCAGAAATACTTCCGAGAATAATGTATTTTTGAAAGACTATGAAGGAAATACATGTGCAGCGACAATGTCCTAGTTGCTGTCAGTTCAACTAAAAAGAATATAACCAGAGGAAAAGGAACTAAAGACACTGATGGACACAATCAGGGTCTGGATTAAGGTTTTCAGGTGTGTACTTTCTTTTACCAGAAATTTGCTGAATGCTGAGCCAATGTCAACATGTTACTACCTCACATGACCCTTACTGCAGCTATTCTTACATAAAGAAAGCAGTGTATTCCTTGTGTGGAAATATAATATAATGTTACATTGAAGACATTTATACGTGACTACTTCACAACTCAAATAGACTCTGCATAAATTATCCATTTGACACTAAGCTGTTTATCCTACTTGCTTTCCAACACTGCTCTTCACTCCTCACACTGTAGAGCCCACGGATGCAAATAGGTGATTTATGATATTGGCCCTATTTAAATAAAACTGATTTTGTTGTTTCTACTTCTTCTTTCCATCCCAGCACAAAGAAGCTCATCAATGATGCCATCATGAACAATGACTTTCTGAAGAAGCTGGAGCCACAGCACATGAAGGAGATCGTGGACTGTATGTATGAGAAGGTTTACAATGAGGGACAGCTGGTCATCCAGGAGGGGGAACCTGGAAACTACCTTTACGTACTTGCAGGTCAGCTCAGCAACAAATGTGGAAATGTGTTAAAGAAGACAAATCATTACCTGTATCTTAAAGTAGTCCTCTTATAGTATTAGCCTTGCATTTTTGTTCAAAAACACATTCATGGTTGTTGTTAAATATAAAGTTCTTAATTTACCAGTAGATTGACTGTACAGTCAATTCTCATCTGTGGTCATGAGTTTTAGATGACGGAGAGAATGAGGTCGGGGTGCTAAATAACTTTCCTTCACAGTCTGTGGGCTCACTCTTAACAATAAGATGGTGAGAAATGCAGGAGGAGGTCAGAGTAGAATCACTGCAACTTTTAATTGAAAGGCAACAGTTTAAGTAGTCATTATATACAGCATCCTATCTGGTCTGGGAGCATCCTGTGTCATCTGGCCTACCTTACAAAGCCTACTGCCGCTGCCATAAGCAGCCTAAAATGGATGAAAGAAGACTTATCTTGTGATGGAAAAGATCTTCCAACCATTCAATGAAAGTATGGATGACAAATTCTTTTGAACTGTACATTGTGTTTTCCTTACTACAGAAGGCTTGCTGGAGGTCAACCAGAATGGGAAGTTGCTAGGGGAGATGCATCCTGGCACAGCTTTTGGAGAACTGGCCATCCTTTACAACTGTAAGAGAACAGCCACTGTTAAGGGTGAGTGACAGAACCAAATAAGTAAGACCAATTCAGTCATTGTTCTTAATAAACGTATCCTTTGTTGTTACATCCACAAACATACACTTCCTACTACAGCTTTATATCATGTCATTGTACAACAAGACAGAATAAAATCCAGGACCTCAGGCATACAGCTCTTCTTCCTTCCTCCTACTGGGAAAATCAAATCACACCATGATACATCTTCAAGTCATTTGTGGAGAAACAGGTAGCCAGGTCTGTTCTACAGAAGCTGAGGCCTCCAGGAGTGTTTCCATGTCACAGACTGTTCCAGGAGGACTATGACGATGACAGTAAAGGTCTCTCTCACTGTGTAACAGACCACAGCACTCTCAATGACCACAGACTGTGGCATTCTCATCACTTGTCATGAAGATTTTTCAAAGTCTGGTTCTGCAGTACGTAAGGACCCTGCTAACTATTTTCATGGATCCACTGCAGTTGGTGCAGCCACACTTAAAAAGCTGGTAAAGAAGGCCAGCTCTGTCAAAAAAGAGAATGAAAGAGAGGTCTTGGATAACCCCTCCCCATAATATGATGTGGCGGAGGGGCAGCTCATTCAGCCAATGGATGACGTTGCTGCTACTCATTATGGTACAGTGTCACTTTGCATGAGACCTGTGCTATTAGATCAAGAACACTAGTTATGGGTACTTAATGTGCCTGAAATTTGAAGATATGAGCTTAATTTCTCTCATATAGTATAGTATATCGTATAGTATTTTATTTTTCATTTATTTTTATTCTTTTATATTTCTGTATTTGTCCTGTCTTTTTTGTTCTGCTATAACACCCAAAAGCCCACTCTGGAGTATTATTATTATATTATAAGAGTCTTTCTTCACTTCAGGACACTGATGTGACATAGAGCCTGGAGTTAGACCATAATAATTAGCTTAATTGTAATAACTTTTTAAAATGTTAAGTTTTAAATTCTATATTGAATTTGCTTTTTAATTATGGCATTCATGTGTTTATTGGATACTTTTTGTTTTGTTATTGTAACTTGAAATGATGACTTGCTGATTGAATTTTAAAATGTATATGTTGTCGTCTTTAGTATGTTATGTGCTAAATTTTGCTAAGACAGGTTTGATGAGATGATGAGAATCATTTAAAAACTACTTGAATTTGCAAAGTATAACTGACTTCATAGATATTTAAATTTTGACAGAACATAAAGTTGAATGTTATATCAACACTACCAACTAATATGACATGTACCTAAAGAAAATTTGTTAGCTAAAACATTTAAAGCACATCACTGTCATTTTTGTTGTCTAATATTGGTCACTGTACAATAAAATAACCTATTTTATCAGAAGGGTCCTCTACTATCCTTCACAGTGATGATAAAGCAATGGGTCGAAGGGGTTGTTAATGGTTCCACTCTTATCCAGCTGTGTCCCAGTCTTACATCTGGGCACTGGACCGCAAGGCTTTCCAGACCATCATGATGCAGACCACACAGGCCAGGCATGAGGAGTACTTCAGCTTTCTACGCAGGTAACCAGGCTTGTGTGCCATACATATATGTGTCTTCTCTCAACCATCAACAAACTAGTGTTTCCACATAGGCTGGCAGTACATTCCGATTCATACTTGGTGAGTTACTGCAGGACTTTCTTGGAAATGTGACTTGATGTAATTGTGGTAACCACAAGACATGTATTACTATACTAATGCAATAAAAGTCAATACACAAAGCCCTGATTTTTGTTTCAGAACTTAAAAGCTTTCCTGAAAAAAAATAACTGAAAACCATTTTAGTTTTGTAATGACGGTCACTGAGTTCTAACAATGATAATAAATATAATTACTAATACATCAGCAAAAACTACTGCATGCTATATCACTTAGTTTGCATGTTGTCCCCATGTCTCTCACCATCTTAACATTATAGCAGGAAATTGCTTGTTGGTTTCAATGAGAGTGTAAATGGATGCCTATCTCCCTGTGACTGACTGTCCAGGGTGCTCAGTGGATATTGGCAACTATAGTAACTGGGTATAGATGATGGATGGGCTTTATATTTCAGTTTCACCGTCAATCACAGCATCTTTAATAAATATGTATTTGTTTCTCTTCAAGTGTCTCTCTGCTTCAAGGACTGCCTGAGGAGAAATTAGCTAAGATTGTTGATTGCCTTGAAGTGGTCAGTACATCCCACTTAATTTAATCTTTACAGATTTTATGCAATCTCACATTTAGTCCACATAGACAAAGAATGACTAACCTTTTGTCTTTTAGGACTATTTTGAAAAAGGGGAGTACATTATTCGAGAGGGTGAAGAAGGGAACACTTTCTTTATTATCGCAAAAGGAGAGGTGAGATATGTGCACAATCTTGTCAAACATGCCATCTTGGAGGCCGAATATTTTCTTAATTGAAAGCAAATATTTTGTTCCAGTTTGTATGAAAAGAACTGAATAGTATAAAGTACTATAGTAAAATCCATTCTCAATCTGCAACAGTTGTCTGTACTTGTGTTGAGAAATCCCATTTTCTGACTCTGGACTTGGATAAGCCCTGAATGGAGGGTATGTCAGCCCCAGTGATTTTCTCTGCATACCTGACTGTCCATTATAGTCTGTACCTGTTTTGTCTGGTTGGCAAATCCAAACCACACAGTACTAGATGTATAGAGAACAGACTGAATTAAAGCTGCAAGCAGCATTGGACGAGCCCTCGCACCTCGGTACCCATCGGGGGGGCAGCACATCGGGGGGGGGCACCGGCTTGACACCGGGCAGAAAACACCTCAACCTCAGTGGCCGTTATATGTACCGTGAAATTCAAAAATGTAGGTGAAATTGGTCATGGGGCAGTTTCTGATTATCTATTTATGGGGTGCTAAAGAGGCATTTGATCACAAACAGTCCTTAAACCCACATCACATGTGAGATTTTACCACTTCTGATAATTCTGCCAACTTTTGTGAGCTCTTTGAGACTTGTTTGTAGGCCTCATTACACTACGTGCAGAATTTCAGATTCGTAGGTGAAACACTGTGGTGGGGGTGCTTTGTTAAATATATCTAGGTGGTGCTATTGCGCTCTGCGAAAATTCAAACGCAGATGTGTTCAGGGTGGAAATTAACTAATCCAATGAAAGTTGGGGCAGATCAGATCATGTATGCATAAGTTAGAGCAACGTTTCCACTCATGGCAAGACATCAAAATTCACCACAACGGCCATGCCCCCCAATGAAAGTTGAAATTGTTTGTCAGCTGTCATCTCCAAGGCTTTTACAACATGCCCTAGTTAGGGGCGAATATGCTCAACCACATTGGAGAAGGTCGACATAATGTAAAACGTCACTTCCTGTTGCCAACAGGTGGGGCTATATTCATAACTGAATATTGTTTTATAAATGTGTTCGGGCCTGGACGATAATCAAACATATGAAGCTTCAGCCCGATTCAACAATGTATGCATGAGATATAGTTGAATTACACCCACTTCCTGTTTTTCGGCAGAACATCGAAATTAGCTGCGCCACCACAGCCATGCCCTTCTATGAAAAGTTAAAAGCTTAGCAATTTAACATCACCCATGTGTTGCATGGTCTGATTTTGAAGACAATCTGATCAAAGCTCTACGAGGAGTTCCTTCAAGTACGAGGCATGTCCAAAATCGGGCCAAAACATGAATTGTGATTCAAAATGGTGGACTTCCTGTTGGAGTTGGACAATGGCTCCAAGAGGCTTTTTTGTGTGTCTTTGCATTTTATTTATCTAGGTGGTTCCATAGAGCTATTTTTGGATGCCCCTGTCGGGACCCATAAAATACATAATTTTATGCCCCACTTTGAGGGGGTACGCACATTTTTGCGAGTTTTCGAGCGTGTTCAGGCCGTGTAAAATGTGATTTATTTAGGAGAATAATACCGCTTCGAAATACAATAGGGCCTCGCACCACCATCGGTGCACTCAGTGCTAAGGCCCTAATAATGATGGAGTAGGATCAGCAGCTGAAGCAGGTTGAGATTCCTGAGCTGGTGCAGAAAATGTATCCTCTGGACCTTTTGTCTGATGGTATCAATGGTGCACTCCCACATTAGGTCCTTGCAGATTCTAGATCGTGGTAGATAGTTTCCAGAGCAGACCCAGAGCGGTACAGAAGGATGGAGAAGGGGGCAATGTTGGGGGACTTCCTGAAATCCAGGGTCTCCACAGTTATGAGCATGAGGTACAGTCATTCATGTCAAGGGAGAAGAGCAGGGAGACCACACAGAACTAGAGGAGACCACTCAGTTTGCAATCCACTGAAATGTGGAGACTGTAATCTAGGTGAATGGAGGATGATGACACTGTGGGCAGAGTTTAGTTTCTGCCTGTCTGGATGACATGAACCAGGATGTCTGGGGAACAGAGAAATAGATGTATTGATTGATGGCTTTGAGCTAAACTGTGCTGCTGGTTTACATTCATATGAAGAAATAACTAAAGAAATGTGAATCAGTCAGAAAAGTAGTGCTTCAAATACTTAATTACTATAATGTATAGTACCGAACCCGGTGGTGGACACCGGAAGTAAGGGATGCCGTCAGGCTGAAGAAGGAGTCCTACCGGGCCATGTTGGCCTGTGGGACTCCTGACGCAGTTGACGGGTACCGGCAGGC
>JBAJHX010000033.1:1008344-1025775 GCA_037176925.1 Amniataba percoides | reverse complement strand
AGGCTCCAGCACACCCTGTGACCCTGTGTGTCAGGATAAAGCAAGTATAGATAATGAATGAATACACATATATAAATTAAAAAAACACCCATTCATTTTGAACATAATTTTACACTATTGTTGGTAAGGAATTAATTTAAGTAACAAAAAAAACTGAAGAGCCATTTGGGATCCGAAAGAGCCGGCTCCTTTTAGTGAGCCGAGCCAAAAGAGCCGGCTCTCTAAGAAGAGCTGGAATTCCCATCACTAGCGTGAACGGGAGTGTGTGTGTGTGCGCGCGCGGCCGAGGCGCGCCGCGCATGTGTGTGTAACGAGCTGGTAATGGATGGTGTGTGTGAGAAAGACAGCGACTGGGGCAGGTAGCGAGCGGCAGTGAGTTGTTATTAACAGTGCAGTCTGAAATAAAGCCCCGCTTCTCTCCGGCAAAACGAGACTGTAAGTTGATGTCATTGTTAGTTGTTTAACGTTACGTTTATGGAAGGAGCAATGAAAGTTTTTCAGTGCACACAGCTCGCACATTCTAATACACACTCCTGGGGCTAAGCCCCCCTATCGCTCAATCCTAGTGACGTCCCTGATTGACAGTGCGCCTTATAATCCGGTGCGCCTTATGGTCCCAAATATACAGTATATACAGAATAAAAGCTATCTCACGATGAGCAAGCACTTAGCATACATCAACAACAATGAGAACAATAGCAACGATAATAATCATAGAAATACAACTAATAATAGTAACAATGACTACAATAACGGCAAAAATATGACTAACAATAATGACAGCAGCAGGCGGCCCACAACAACGATCCACAGGAAGCTGTGACACAAGAAAGCTCCAGGAAAGGATCCAAAATTTGAGATCAGTCTGATAACCAGACTTAAACCAGGTCAGTGTTTAATGCTGATTAAATGTTGAAGTATCTGCAATAGGATGTGATGTTCAGTGGTGGCAAACACTAAGATGTCTCTGCAAACTGATTGTCTGGAGCTTTAAGCTATTACACAAAAAATCCTCTTTTTAATTCTCCTTCTGTTGCTCTACTAGTGGTCACTACTGTCACTGTAGTTTCTCAATCAGTTGGTGTTTTCTGTAATTTCTGATACATGTTTCCCCTTGTGAATTTAGCTCAATAAGCTCCTCTGCTGTTTCTCAGGTCAAACTGAAGAACGAGGACACCACATTTGCTCTGAAGTGCATTAAGAAGAAGCACATTGTGGACACCAGACAGCAGGAACACATCTACTCTGAGAAAAACATCCTTCAGCAAACAAACTCAGCATTTATCATCAGGTGCAGGCAACACTGTACATTCACATTTCTTTGTGTAACAAGGAGCAGATAGTTATTTCTAACGCAAAATACAGTATGACTAGATCACATTCGGGTACTTTGTCTTTCATAATCTGAGCTGGCGGAACCATGCTGATGTTCAACAGAACAAGTGAGAGAATAGGTAAATTCTCCCACAATCCTTGTGTATTCTTAAGAAGAACATCAAACTGGGGCTGTAAATGAGTGTTAGTTTCTCAGTGGGGTTGCTAAGGAACCTGTGGGGAGAATGCTGTTGACCTGGGTCCTAACTCTGCACTGAGATTTATGTGGACTTGTACAAGCAGTCTGTTGACTGTCATGTAAAGAGAAAAGTTCAGCCAGAAGGTGAAGTTCACACTCCCATTTATTTCACTAATAAACCACTCTTTATGTTATCTCACAGTTAAATTCAAGTCTAATAATGATGATAATAATAATTCACCAGTGTTTCTCTTTTTGTTAAAAACAGTAAATATGTAAATATGTTAGTATAAATTACACATATTAGAGAGGTCTGAGTGTGTGAGTATAAATAAAAATCAGTAAAAAGTCAGAACATAATTAATTGTTTTATGTCTGACTGACTGAATTATACCACCACTGTATCTGACAAGAAAGGAGCTGAAGTGTGTGTTTATTCATGAGTTTGTGAAGGGGAATTATCCAGGAATGCCTAGCGAACAACACGCTAAGGGCATCACAGCTGGATGACATTGTCATTTTTACCTGAAGTATTCAAGTTATCCCCCCACCGCTTAAAAAATGTTTTGAATCAGATTCAGTTTCACTGGCGTGTGAGCATATTCAAGGAATTTGACTCCACTTTTCTGTTGCACGCACTGTACAGAACACAAAACACAGCAATGGAGATACAACTAAAAAACTTTCAATTTCTGTGTGTGTAGCGTGTCTCTATTTGTGTTAAGCACTGATATTTACATGATAAAAATATTTTAAAAAATGTATGTGTTTAAACAATAAGAATGTGTCATTTTCATTTTTTGGTACTCTTTTAAGCCAACAGCAGTGTATCATTGGCATGTTTTGGGTATGTGATTATGAGCATTGTTATAGTTTCTGCATTAGCAGCACACGACCTCAGTACCCATACAGGAAACAAATCCACAGTTCTTAACCCCCCACTATCTGCGCATGCTCTGCAGGTTGTTCAGAACATTTCGGGATAATAAATTTGTCTACCTGCTGATGGAGGCGTGTCTTGGCGGGGAGCTGTGGACTGTGCTGCGGGACATGTGAGTGTAGGTCCTTTTGTTACGTCCATAACAACCTCAAAGGAAAACATCCAGGAATTGATAAAGACTAACAGGCTGAAAAGAAACAAACAGTGATGTCAGTGTATCAGCACATGGAGCACTCTACTGTACTGTAAGGTGAGAAGTTCAGCAAAAAAAGATTTTTATCACTTGTTACGTTGCTCTTTAAAGCTGAATTTAGCATTTTTGTTATGTTGGTAGCTTTAAAGGGTAAAAAGCTAGTTAGAAAGAAAGTTAAAATAACCATGTGCTCCAAGGCTGCAAATATAACACAAATGTATCAACTTTGGTAAGAAATAAGCAGTAATCCTGTAAACTGCAGACTTAACTGATTTGTTGGAACCATCAGTCAATCCATCAGCAACAAACAGAGAGAGACGCGAGTGTCACAGAAGGAGGTGAAATAAAAGAAAGGCAACTATACATACCTGAAATGATTTGGTATTTTAAAGCTACCTTTATCTAATTGCAGTAGCCCAGAACAGAGGAAGAAGAACTATAGTAACAACCTCTTAAACAATCAACTTTAACAAGGATTTGACACGCGTCAAGTTTCCATCAAAATGTACATCATGTACACCATTTTCCCTAATTTCCAGAAAATCTGCCAAACAAAATGGGAGTGCATTTAACACTTAAATCACTCTCAGTAGAAGGTATTACAGCCAAGATTTTATTAAAGGAATTGTTTTTCCTTTTAAAAATTAACAGCTGATGTTCACTCCTAAAACTTGCCATTAGGCTGTTCTTTGTATATTTGCAGGACGCAGGATAACAGGATGTTTTTTTATAACCTGCCAGGAGTTATTTTGACGACCCCACAGCCAGGTTCTGTACTGGCTGTGTCTTAGAGGCCTTTGATTACCTCCACACTATGGGCATCGTCTACAGAGACCTGAAACCTGAAAACCTTCTGCTGGATGCTGACGGGTATGTCAAAATGGTAAGCCTAACCCTTTTTAAAGTATTTGTGAGAGTAAATATATAGTAAAGAGTATTATTTATTTTGCATCTGCATTTTTCTAACATATGTTCCTAACTCCTCTGAATTTTCTCAGGCAGACTTTGGCTTTGCTAAAAAGATCGGCCTTGGCAAGAAGACCTGGACGTTCTGCGGGACTCCAGAGTATGTGGCCCCAGAGGTCATCATGAACAAAGGCCATGACTTTGGGGCTGACTGCTGGTCTTTGGGAATCCTCATATTTGAACTTCTCACTGGCAAGTAAGTCAGTAAGATAGAATCTCCTTCTGCTGAGATTTGCACACCCTCCCAAGAGTCCATTCACAGTTCAAATTGCTAAAATGATGCTATCTGCTTTGGTTTGATTATTTAGTATTGCACTTTTGTCTTTCAAGGAGTAGCTCATTCTTCTCATTTGTTTTCTTACAGAAAGTGAGATAAAAAGGTGGATATCGGTGTTTTGTCTGTATATATGTGGTTAGCCTAGCTTAGCATGGAGACTGGAAGCAGGAAAAATCAGCTTCTGACCTGAGTTAAAAAAATATGCATTGATATTGATCTGTGAAACAAGAAAACATGTTCAGTGAAACAAGCAAAATGTTCAGCTTATCCTTTGAACAGTGCAGCCTCTGTCAGTTTGCAATGAACAGAAAATCTGAAATTTCCTCCTCCAGCCCACCGTTTGTAGGCTCAGACCCCATAAAGATTTACACCATGGTCCTCCACGGCATTGAGAAGGTGGACTTTCCCAAGAGAATCGGCAAGCGTCCAGACGACCTCATCAAAAGACTCTGCAAGTATGGTGAATTATAAAAACCACGATCAGATTCAAGGATGATACTGCTCAGTGACTGCTCATTTAAAGAGATAATCAGTCAATCATTGAGTATCTGGTGGTGCTGAGGCGAGGCAGCATCATGCAGAATCATGACTGATGATGACGATGATATCAGTGTTGTCACACCAGAACATCACGTGTTCCACTCATTTCATTCAGTGTCCTGTTGTGTTGCCTGTTTCTGTGTAAATACAACATCCACAGGGTCATCCAACCATCAAACCAAATGAACGCCCTGTCTCTTTCCTCTCAGGCTAAACCCGGTGGAGAGGCTGGGAAACAAAAAGAACGCCATCGTTGACATCAAGAAACACAAGTAAGTTTACTGTCCAGCTCAAGTCTCTTTCTTTTTGGACGTAAAGAACAGCTAGAAATGTCTGCATTACTGTTCAGTCTTTGGTCTTGTTGCTTTGTTGATGTTGAAGAGTGCTGTTTGCTTTACTTAGTGGCTCAGCATGTCAGTCAGCTTCATATGATAACTGATGTTTGATTGTTGCTTGGTGCATTAAGCTCAACATTTTCCTGCTCATTGCATGAGTATGTCACAGTGACAGCCAATGGCAAAATCCAAAACCCATCATAGTCCACCACATTAGTTCTGAAACAATGGAAAAACAGCATTTTTACATACTTGTTACATAATTTGGCATCAAAACTACACACATGTCCAATAAGGCACTGCAGCAAGCCTGTTATATGGCTGTTGTCCATTAATGTTTGCGGTTGTGTGTGTGCCAAAGCATAATCTCACATATGGCACCAAAATGGCTAAAGTCGGCTACATACGACTAACATTTTAGCGAAAAGAAAATAGAAGGTAGGTTTACATTTTGTAGTCCAACCATGAATTTGTTCTGTTTGTTTCTTAGGTGGTTCCAGGGCTTCAACTGGGAAGGACTGAGGTGTCACAAGCTTCTGTCTCCACTGAGGAGAGAGGTGAGATCATGACCTTTATTCTCTACAGAGGCAGATAATCCCACAGCACATCTACAGAAACACTATTTCTGTTTGACAGAATTTACATCTTTACAAGAAAGTGATCAGCAGATTTTAACTATTTCAAATGTAAATGATATATTTGGTGCCTGATTGACACTATTTAGGTATGCGTGTTAAAATAGCCATTATTAAAGGGCAGAAGATATTAATAAAATATTAATATAAGAGGTGATTCCAGACTTTTGAACAGCAGTGCAAGAATACCTCTCACGTAAACTAAAGTGGCCACAAGACCACGATAAGGACGTTCACTGACAGGAATTCCTGCTCCGCCAATGAGGAAGTTGTGACAAAATTAATTTTCTCTATTTCTGCAGCTGACGGGGCCAATGGATCATAGTCACTTTGACATATTTCCTCCCGACACAGAGGAGCCTCCTGATGAGCTGTCTGGGTGGGATAAAGACTTCTGAGGACTCAGAGTACGAGATCAACAGCTTCAATAACTCCTGAAGCTTATCTCTGGCTTTTCACTCTAACAGGTGACCTGCTGTGAGGAAAGTCATGGACATGCTGACAGATTTCCAGACAAAATAACATTCACTGTAAAAACAGAAGAGCAGCATTACATTAAAATGACTAAGAGAGATACTGTCATTTTTTTGTAAAATGATTTTCATTCATCAAACATTTCCCTGCATGGTTGGTGAGGAATCTCGTGGAAAAAGGGGAGGAAAGAAATCTCTGAGAAATCTCTGGGTCCGGTTTGAGGTTAGTTACTCTGACTCCAGCTCCTGGTGAGTAGTAATAGCGTCCCGAACTGTATTGTTCTTGTAGACAGATGTGCTGGTAAAATGGTAGCTAATGTTGTTTGTTGTCATCTCTTTTGTCATATCTGCTGGATCAATCATGACAGACAGCACAATGGTTCCCAAAAATACCTGGAACTTGCGTTTAGTGTGATCTCCTCCGGTACCACTCCACACCCTAACACTGCAATGAACACTGATGTTTCATCTTCTTTGACCCCAGCAGCAGGTTTTGCTGCATGGTTCATATTAGTAACTGGTTATGAAGAGAATGTAGTCCATTTCGATTCTGTACCCATTTTTTAAGTACCTGCCTCTAACAGATTGTAATACTTTATCCAACAACTTTGTTTGTGTTTAAATAAAAATTGACAAAAGCTGGTCATTTTGTTGATTCAGATGTTTTCTTTCTTGGCATTACAATAGGCTTTGTGCAGCATATTATAAAATTAAGACATTCATAAGGTGGTTTCAGAGAGTTAGAGAACAAGAGTTACATTCTGTACATGCATCATGAAAATAATGCAGCAGTACTTTATACTGAAAAAACTGATAGAAACAAGTAAACCAGGGCCCAGTTACATCCCAGTCTAGGGGAACCTAGAACACAACATAAAGGGTGTCTCCCTCTCTCCCTGCTCCCAATAATGACCAGGTCAAACAATGGCAGTCAAACAAATTATTTATTTACAAAACCAACAAAAAAGTGGGTAGAGACTTCAGGGGGAGCACGGCCAAAATAACAAAAGTTCTCTAGAAACAAAAGACTTACTAACTTACCGACCATTATATTTATAAAATAAAATACAGAGAATATAACTGTGTGGGAGTTTGCGAACATACGCTGACCTGACGGAGTGTACAGAGGGAGATTTCACTGACCTGTTTTTGTAATGTAATGTCTCCTCCTTTTCTCTCCTTCTCTTTTTATTATCTTATTTTATTGTGTCTATATTTGTGTTATTACTCTTATTTTATTCTATGTCTTGCTTTTCTTACAATCTATTTTACAGTTTTGTTGCTGTTGCACTGTAAATTTCCCCACTGTGGGACTAATAAAAGAATCTGAATCTGAATAATTAAAGTAAAAAGGACAACTAATAAAAATGTGTTCATAAGAAACATTTACACATATTGAACAGTTCCAATCAACACTTGTATGTTTGGAGACTTGAACCTGCAGTTATCTGGGTCCCAAGCCAAGTCCCTACAGACTGAGCTATCACTCCACATTTGTGTTACACTTAAAATCATTGGGCTCATGTCGATTTTCATCTGCTTTTCTCCCATCAACCCATCAGGGATTCTTATGTTCTTCAGGCACTCACAGATAGCCGGGCTATGTAAGCAGAAAGTATTCTCATGTCAAGTTCTCTTTTATTAACAAACACATAAAAGATACGAAAATATAGATCAACAGCATGTAGATGGAAATGAAGATGTGAGACAGGAAGAGTAGCAGTTGTAACAAAGAAATGAAGCTGGATGAAAATCAGACTTGTGATGACTTGGTCTTCTTGCGGAGAGGAGACTGCACATTCCACTGCCTCAGTCCAGAAGCTCTGAAACAGACAAGAGCTGACGGTTAAATCCTACCTTAGAAAATCATTGAAAAAAAAAGGGTTAGGGTTAACTAGAACTGCAGTTTGTGCTGATTTCTTTAGAGCAGCACAGCGGACTGACATGCACACATGAAGGCTCACTGTAGCAGGGCTCAGGCACTGACCTTTTTCTTGAGTTCTGTATTCTCTACGACAGAGTGCGCTCACATATCTGAAGTCATTAAAACTCTTAGTGTCACTTTACTTTGAACTCTCTGGGGAGAGGGACTCGCCTTCCAATCTGTTTTTACCTCATTCCACTAACTGACATTTGGGTGAATTGTTTTCTACTCTTGAAAAGGCTCCCCACTGCTCATTAAATGCTGGACTTCACTTGCAAAAAAAGGCTTAGAATGGACTTTTCTCATTTTATCATCATGAAGTGAAAAACCTTGGAAACATACAGAAAAAACAGGCGAGTATTTACAAGATGAAATCCTTCCAACAACAGTGAAACAACCTAAATCAAATTTCACCATGAAAAGAACATGCATGGTAAATCTGAAATTAGCATTTTATATTCAGGGTCTTAAGGTAAGTATTAGCATTAATATTTAAAAGGTGCATAAGTCCAGTTCTTTCCTTTTAATTTATATATTTAACACCAGAATATTCTATTTTTACAGGGATTTTAACAAGTCTTATTTTACCAATTTTATATCCAACAATTAAGGTTTTAACAGTAAATGAATTGATGTACATATTTCCAACTATTTTAAACTTTAGCATGGAGGTTTGAACCCAATTGAAGGACTATTTTTAAACCATCCAATGCTGTGATACTTAACTAGCACCCACATATACCAAAGACTGTTAAACCAAAATGAGCTTCAAAAAGCCACATTAAACACTGCAGACATTTGAACAAATGACCCTTCACACTTTGACCAAACTTGATAAAAGAGCAAGAAATTTGCTCTTACTGGCAGTCTCTTCAGTAATTTGGTGAGTATTTCCATGTAGTTTTAATTAATCAGAACAGAGTGCTTGGCATCCGCTCAGCTCTCAGTGCACACCAAAGAGAGACTGAGGCTCCATCTTAGTCAATGCACTGGTGTGTGTGTGTGTGTGTGTGTGTGTGTGTGTGTGTGTGTGTGTGTCAAGGGCACATAGCATCATCAGCTCTTCGCACCTCTCACCCTGAAACAGACCGTTTCCACTGGGAGGTGCTAAAGGACGTAAAGGAACCTTGCTGAGCTCTGCACCACAGCGATAGCTTGAACCAGAACAGTGACAAACGTACGACGTGGAATCAAAACTTACTGCTGCTCATTTGATCTCACATGAAGAACACTGGTTTCCCCACCAAGACCTGTGAGGACATAGTACACACATTACTCTAGAACTGTACTTCAAACGTGTACCTTACACATTTGAACAGAATCGAGGCTGATTTGAACAACGAACACTGTCACACTGCCTGACCACCTCATTAATGTGACGCAGTGAGAAGTCAAAGCAGCTTACTTGTTCCTCGGTCACTGAAGATTGCGCTGACTCCTTCATCAAAGGTTAAGTTAACGTTGACACCTGGATTACAAGGAGGACAGATGACAATTTGAAGGTGTGGGGTGAAAATAAGAGTTGTTCTGCATAAAGTAACAACTCTAAAATGACTGAATCTCTGCCATATTAATAAGCTCAAGATTGGACTGAAAAGTTAAATCAATTAAAGGTAATCTAAAATTAATCTCAGAGCATGGCTCATCTTAAAACCATAAATATGTTTTTTATTTCTATTAAACAAGCTAGATTCAGAGTGTGAATCAATGAGCAATGATGTTGACAGTTGTATATTTTATTTCAAAAAGAGCAAGGCTAGGTGCTTCCACCTATTTACAGTCTTTATGCTAAGCTAGGTTAACTACACCCTCACTCCTAACACAGGAGTAAACCTGATATGCATTCTTGAAAAATGATGGATAACCTTGAAGTCAAAGTTCACTTTAAAGGAAAAAAAATCTAGACTTTGAGAATATATCCACATGTGGAGGAGGAAATACAGTAGACTGTGGATAGAAATGATCCTTCCACTTAGGACCTGGGTAGATTTTGGAGCTGCAACAGTTACCATAATTAGCTGATCACAGAGCACCATGACTTAGACACAGACACACCCAGTGGTTGTGTTTCCAGTCACCACCAGGAGCATCTGAACCAGTAAAACCATGTGGAACTGTGGGGTGTGCTGTAGAGGTCCACACAGTGCTGTGGGCTTTTACCTTTTGGTGTGCTGATGGCTCTGTAATTCACACCTCCTTTAGGCATCACTGGAAACACAAAGACAGTCAAAGACAATCAAGATACAGTTCTGTCAGTGCAAATACAGATAGACAGATTAAGAAAAACTTAAGACAAAGAAAACTTAAGAAAACCCAGTCTTTCTATTAATTTAAAAAGGTTTAATAAAGTATATTGATTTAGAAGGAGGTTTTACTTCATAAGAAACAGTGCATACCCTTTGAAACCTATAAAAACGACTGAACCTGCAAGTGATACCTGATATTGTGCAGCAGAAATGGCCTATTTAATATCCCACAGACACAAAGCAGTATACCATAGTGACAGTAGTCACTGTTTGTGTCACCTAATGAACGTCACCTTACCTCTGATTTTAGTCTCCAGCATATCATGAGGCAAATATTTGGCTCTTTATCTGTTAAATGTTCACCAGCTTGTCTCTGGCAGGTAGTGTACAGAGAATTTTTACAGGTTTTTCTCTGAAAACAGCAGTCTTCGGCCAAAATCCTCAGTGACCTCCGACCCCTAAATTCCTAAACGAAACATCTCCTCAAAGGAAAAATAGTTTCCTTACATTCCCATGGCGACATACCTGTTCCTTCTAGAGCGATTGACCTTGACTGGACATGTTCCTCCTGCCTGGATCTGCTCAGACGCCTGATAACACATACATAGAAAAAGTGGAAGCCAATGGAGTCATCAAAGAGGAGAATAAAATGTATAAATAATGTGAAACCGTGAGCAGCCCGGTGACTCAGTAGAGACGCAGACCAGCAATGTCCCTGATTCAATGTTGTCCAAGATCTTACTGTGATGAAACTTACGTGTCAGTGTATGCCGCTCTGTCAGACAGGAGGTTTGGACGTGGCGGCTGTGGTGTGGCAAAGAGGAGGGGCCTGGACCTGACAGGAGAGCCCTGGACTGAACCCTGAGGACAGAGCACAAACACCATGACACCTTCCTGCAGGTGTTATTAATGCAAGAATCTTCTTAATTAACACAGGGTGACACAAAAAAACGGAAACTTTTTAACAATCCAATAAAACCAAGAGTACTGGAAGAAAAATATTTCATTCATAGTAAATGAAACCTTAAAACATGCCATTTAAGAAACAATGATGGAATTTTCACCATGACGTCCTGAGTTGTAAAAATGTCAGAACTCCGACATACGGTATCTGCGACGTTAAAACAAATACTGTACAGTGTTTTTATCCACGATATAGTGAAGATGCAAAAATCAAAGTATGATATAGCGAGGAATTACTGTTCTTCAGTGGTCACCATCAGTATAAAATAATTTAAACATAAAAAACTACAGCTCCTCCTTAAACTATATACATTGTAATATAGTTTACTTTAAGTTGCACTCAGAGTCATGCTGGGTTGTGTATGTGGTGTGTACCCACCTGTGCAGTAGGAGTTCTGCCGTCTCCTGTCAGATTGCACTTGTCCATCTGTTCCTCCATCTCTCTCTCCCTCTCTGCCGTCTTCAGAGCAAACTCGACTTCCGCTGCCAGCTGCTCGTCACCAGAGAAAAACTCCTTCCCCTCGTTACGGTAGTCCTGCATCATCACCTGGTGGGAAGAACAGCATCGTGTCATGATGGAGCAGTTTCACATCCACACTTGGGTTGCATGCACTGACCTTTTTCTGGGACTCCACTTTCCTTGGACCTGCATGATATATTTATATTGCTGTAAAAGAAGTACACCTGCCTATCTACTCCCAATGTAAAAACAGAGCATTTAAGCCTTGTGGATGTTTTTTCATGATGTATTTCACCCAGCACACTGATTTCCCCTTATTTGATGGAATGAAAAATCAGTATGTATGTATGTGTATATGCCCATGCTGTGCTCTCACCTGGAGGTAAGCCATGAGATCTCTGAGGACTGGGGAGCGTTTTTGCTCCAGCAGGCTCTTAAGGCTGATGATGAGAGGAACCGTGTTCTCTATGAAGGCCTTCTTTTGGACCTGTGGATCAATGCACAAAGCTGAAAGAAGATCCCTTCAAACCAGTATGTAACAGTTAGTACTTTGTAGTAGGAGATCATCAGTGGCACTGTACCAGAAGTGTGATGTTGACCATCTAATCACCCGCTGTGTTTAATAGTAATGCATTTAATAGCATGTTACAGTTAGGTGATTCCTTTTTTTAATGTAATGTTTAGTGAAAGGGGTTACATTGATTTTCAGTAGTTATATTAATCCCAGTACCACTGTTCTGTTGACACTGGAGTTCAGCTTGTTCACCATCTTATCATGAGGAAGAAGGAAGTTAGCTTAGCACAGGTTAGCCTCTGTCAAGAGGTGGGAAATATGATTCCTGGTCATTCCAAAATGATCTTTTTCTAATGTTGTAGAGCTTATCTGACTTATGAATGTTACCTGCATATATGCCTACATTCAGACGTCACCTAGATGATTTTAGATTTGGTGTGTTTGAACCGAGCAGTTGAGGTCAGGACTGAGGAGCTTTGTGCAGTGACTGAGGCAAAGCTTGCTGTTGCTGGATGGTTTGTGAATCCCTGCAAACTGTTAGCTGGCTGCTTATTAAAATCCACTGTCTCATTCCCTACGGTTAGTGAAGAAAGTGTGACATGTAGGTGTGGAAGACTTGAACCGTAGGCACCATCGAAGTAGCAAAGCTGACAATCCAAAAGTAAAGAGTCATGTGACATGTTGATTCTACTGCCAAGTAAACTGTTGTACAGGAATATTTGTACTGATGTGTAATTCATTGCAGTTTTCAAGGTACTTGGCCAAAATTGCTAACCTGTGACACCACTTTCTTCTGTGCGGCCTGCAGGACAGCCTTAGCCATGGTGGCCATGTTCTCCTCCTCTGGGTCCTCCCCTGCAGTACCTCTCGCTGTAGCAGATATAGCCTGCAGCTTCATCTCCTTCAGACTCAAGACATTGAACGTCTCTGTCAAAATTTCAGCACCATCTGCATCCAGAGGCAGCTCCTCATCTGCGAAACATGCTGGGAAAGGAAATGGTAAGAGGTTAAAAATAGGGCTCTTTTGAATACTATCTTTAAGTTTAAGTGAGAATTATTTCTAATGATGTTAAGAGATGTGCCAAGGCTTCGGAGCGTGTGTCGAGTAATGAAGGGGGTGTTTCCACGAAGCGCGTATCGAGGCTTGCTTCATTTGGGGGAGGAGCTAAAAATGATGACGTCCGAAGCCTCGCTGCCGGCTGTACCACGTGACTGCTTCAGGAAGCGGTTCAGATTCGGCCGCGAGGTTTTGCAGCTATAGAGACCCCTCAGGCTCCATTCAAAATGTGGGTTTTTGAAGGAGAGCTGCGGTCAGTTGAGAGTTTGGATAGAGTTTGTATGGTTTGGATACTAGAGTTTGAATAGCATTTATGTAGTTTGGTGATAGTTTGGTGATAGTTTGGAGAGTTATGTGGGAGATTTAGGAGAGGGAGGAGAGTAGGATTGGCGATAGGATGAAGCCCTTTTCCTAATTCGACAAGCACTTTCACTGTCCTCTGCCTGATTATGGCCTTGCCATTTTCAGAAAAACAGCTTAACCTGCCAGATTATGATATTACCATTTTGGGAAAATTTACACACACAGAATACATAAAAATGTATTATACACATATGTGATCATTTATGTACAGAAATTATTTGGTCATACATTTTTTTGTAATTCAAAGTCATTCCCAACAGACACAAAAATGAATTGCATCACACATATATATGTGGTTCAGATTCAGCTGCCTGTGATTATACACTTGGCCAGCAGGTGGTTTCGTGTGCACATGAAGCTTCGAGAAACGAACCCTTTCTCGAACCAGTTGGCTCAAGTGGTTCAATGCCTCATGAGGCTTCATCTCACCATCACTAATTATTTCCAAACATTCAAAGATTCGTTGGGGATAAGGAGTAACACACCTATGACATATGGGTATGTATGAAGACATGAAGATGTTTTGCTGCCTTTTCATGTTTACCAGTTAATATTAGCTAGCTGTAGACTGGAAAAAATATCACATTATGTGAAATAAACACATAAAACAAATATTTCATAGGCTATTTGGGATATAATGCATATTTGATAAAAGAGAAAAAAGAGCTGTGTTAAGATTAAGATTTCTACTATCCATAAAAAACCCTTTAATGGTGTACAACTAGAGTTTGTTTTATCCTTCAAGTCATCACCAGGAAAGAATTTGGGCCAGAAAGATCTGGGAAAGGAAGTGGTGGTTTTAATACTTTGCAGCTTTGGTTTAAATTCTCACCTAAGACAGTCTGATTGATCTTGTTGGTGATGTTAAAGCGCTGGGCATCTGTGAAGTTCTCCAACAAGAAGCGGTAGATCCGGAATCGCTTCTCGCGGTACTGAGGTCCTTTCAGGGAGAACCGAACCTTTTCTCTACGTAAATAAAAACATAAATCAGTGAGGGAAGGAAGGAAAAACTCAGTAAATAACTTCTGCATGTATCATAACATGATACAAACTGTACTCTTTTAGTTAATTTGTTTAGTTTAACAAAAACATGAATTCAGAGTTTGTGTGATTTTTTAAATGAAGCCAAGCGTGAACTCAATGAAAAGAATGATATCCCATAGCTTCCCACCTCTCAGTTTGAGGGAACTTGTTGTAGGACTTGTGTTTGCTGTAGGAGTTAAAGTGGAAGATGCACTCGATGAAGTGCTGGCTGAACATTTCAGGGTTCTTCTTCAGCAGCAGGTGGAGCAGGCAGTATTCACACAAGCTGGAACATGAAACAGGTGGCAACTTTGATATTAAGGTGGATTTCTTCAGGTGCTCAGAGCAATATGTTCATTTTGTCTTCATGCAATGCCTGGAGGGGGATCATGTGTTATACAGCATGGATTCTTGAATTATGTGTGTGCTGATCATTGTCTTGGACATTATAATAGCAATAGGTAGATGTATGTATCTATGTCACTACTAAAAGTGCTACTGTGATATTACAGCACTGTGCAACATGTTTATTTTCTAAAACCACAATGCATCATGCAGCCTGGTAGAACTGGATATTAAAGCTCCATGAAATAGAACATTATTGGTGGTTTTCCATAGCTAGCATTTGTTTAGTGCTTAAAGTTATTTAAAGTTCAACACGGCTTTGAAACCAGAAGTTAGATTCAAAAAGTATCTGCTTAGACACTGTCTCTATCCATGCACAGTGTGTATCACCTGGCAATGGCAGGGACTGGGTCAACCAGGGCCACCATAAAATGAAAGAAGAGGGACCCCTTCCATTTCACAAATTCCTCCTAAAAATAGAACAAAGGTAATCATTTTAAATATTTTAAGCTGTTGTTTTTTTGTGTCCAATTTTAAGTCTACATTATGGACTTTAATTTTCTTAAAAAAATTTTCAAACCACTTTTCTATTCAGTCAAATGTAGGAGAAAGAATGAGGTCTCTCTTTGAGTCAGGAAAGATCAGACTGCAAAGAATAACTGGCTACACTTTCAAACTGTAGCCCATAGTGGAATGTGTGAACAGTTCCCACCTGGAGCAGGTTAGTCAGCATGATGAGAGTCTGTTCCCTGATGACAGCTTCAGTGTCTCGCAGACAGGCAGAGATGTTTGGGATATAGTGATCCACGATGTTGGTGTATCGAACACAAAGATCACACATAATCACCACCACATTGTTGCGCACAGCAATCTCTGTGCCAACCTCCAGCTCCCTGGCAAACACCGGAAGATACTTCTGGACCAGGTCCTCATGCTGCAGACACAGTTTACCTGAAGCACACAAACACCAGCAGAGAGAAAAGGCTGAATGTATGATGGGACAGCTGGAATGCATGGAGGATAAGGCATCATTTTGTGTCCTATTATCGGTTTCCTTAGACAGTAATGAGAGACACAGAGGAGGCAGATATAACTGAGAGAAAGGACAGTTTACCTAAAGTGATGACTCCATGGGCTCTGACTTTGGTAGGCAGCGAGTTTGCTTTGAACTGGGACAGAGGCAGTGAGGCTGGCAGCTCCTCCTGGCAGTCTGTCAGTGACCAACGTAAAAAAAAAAGTCCACGACATCAACCATGACAACACAGAATACATTTCAGGCTCTTTGTTAGTGAAATCTCCTTAATGTAGGGTTTGCATTTTTATGATTCTTTGATACTAGGAATGGAAACTGTCAGAGCCATGCAGTCCTCCAAAGCAGTATACCTTTTGGTGTCAGATTCATACTTTTCACGTAAAACATTCGTTTTCTTCAACAAGAAATTGCAGTATAGAAACACTAAACTACAGTAGGTTTGAGATAATTCGGAAACAGTGTTTCTTACTTTGTAAAAGGGCTACTACGCTATGCTATACATCTTGCCTGTATTAAAAAAGAAATCCCAAAGATCCATGTTAAGACCTAACAAAGGGCTGCATTAAAAACATAGCTAGGTTGTTTAACAAAAACACAACGCAACACTGAACTGGCCAATCATATACATGCAAGAGCACATTCTTTGTGGATGACTTTCTTGTTATTACATTGATGAAAGATGAAATGTGATCAATTTCCACCTTTCCTGAAATCGACACTTTGAAAAGTTAATACAAGATTTTATATCCACTGCAAAAAAAGGGGGGGACAGCTTTGAGCAATTCAGCTAAAAACACTATTATTCAAAATTGTGTTATATACATACACCATACTTCATGGCACTAGGGCCATAACAGAAGCAATGAAAAGGACTCAGACACTGCCTCAGCTTAAAGTGTGGTAGTGGGTAGTCCGAGTGGTTGTTACTCAGTAATCTGTAGTTTCACATGTATTTTGTTGGTGAATTACAGTGTTTTTAAGAGATGTATTGTCTGTAAGCTCTGTTTTGTCTTTTAAACAATGATCATTTCAATTAGTTCCATTAGTCTAGTCTAAGTTAAACTCTGTACAGGGTTGTCCCAGAATCCCCACAAATCCCCACAACTTCAAAATAGATAGTGAAACTAATGTGGGATTAAAAGTTTCAGAGATTTGTTGTTTTCTTTTTTTAAGAACATAGTATTTGCCACTACTATCACTTATCTGTCTTCTAACCTCCCAACTAGGTTTCTGGATGTTGAACAGAAGAAACAGGGAAGTTATTTTACATATTATACAATATCTGTTTCCTAGATATGTATCCCTCTCACCTGCTAGTTTTTCAGAATGTGTTGTGAGGACAGACTCTACCAGCAGTACTGTCCTTTTGCCAACCTTGGCAGGACAGTGGAGTGATGCCACCCCCAGAGTGTGGAGGTGTTTTACCTGAAAGAGAAAGTTTTTTTTCTTTTAAAGGCACAGAAAAACAAGACTGATTTATGATGGTCCAGCATCCTGGGTCTGAGATTTTGACAAATAAAAGAGTAATATAAGATGATGAGTATATACACACAAATGCCCCTTTTCCACTAGTACCTACTCGGCTCGGCTCGACTCGACTCGGCACGGTTTGCGCGTGTTTCCACTACGCT
>JBAJHX010000033.1:959434-1005020 GCA_037176925.1 Amniataba percoides | reverse complement strand
CACATAAAATCTGTTCGAGGTCAGTAAGCACAACCAGAATTCATACATAAGGCGCACCGGATTATAAAGCGCACTGTAGATTTCTGAGAAAATTTAAGGATTTTAAGTGCGCCTTATAGTCCGAAAACACGGTAATATAATTTTAATGGAGGCATTGGAGACCTGTCCTCCAAGCTTTGTGGGGTAGACAATCCATTCAAGAAATCTTCGAGGAGTAACAAAAGGAAGGTACACAGGGGGTTTACTAATCGGGCTCAAAGGTGAATATGTAAATTACCATTGATTCGGCAATATATCACAATAATACATCGCACGATTCTCGTATCGATTCAAAATGTGTCCGAAACTATTTTTATACATACATTTTTGTGGAAATACTCATTACGGCATCTTACTTTTGGGCTGCACTCAAGCTCCTGCTCACTAGTTGGCAGCGCAGAACACCAGAGCCTTGCAAATCAGCCCAGCATGCCAGAGTAACACTAACAACTCACGAGTTATCCCGGGGCTTCTGTTCCTATTGACGCAACATAATGTGATTTTCAACATACGTCGGAACTCACATGGGACAGACACACACATATTTGAACATGTTACAAACTTATTGAGGTGTTTACGAACAAGCAGCTGCAATAATGAAAGTCAAAATGCGCGCGCACACACACGCACACACACACACACACACACACACACACTGTTCATACACCCATTTCATGTCACTCATCTACGCTTACTTACACAGTGGTAAAATCATAATCTAGGACATAAAAACACTGTACAGTATTTGTTTTAATGTCGCAGATGCCGTACGTCGGAATGATGGAACAAGATTTTCGTAATAACTTTATGGGAGTTGGCGATGTAACCACGAAACGCTGTAGGTCGAGAACGTCGTAAACTGAGGACCACTGTAGTCTCACAGAGTTTAGAACACACAGCAAAAGAAATTTGGACTCACTCTGGCTTTTACAGCAAAGACGGAGGCCTACATTATGACAAGTTTGTCTGGCAAAATCTAATAAAAAAAAAAAATCGCAATAATCGTCTTATAGTTTAGAATCGGGATATATCAGGATGGAATCGAATCGTGACCTGTGAATCGTGATACAAATGAATGGCCACAGAACAGACAAAATGTTGGGTTGTGTAGCTAGATCTGTGGCTTCAATGCACAATACACAACTGAATTTTACTCTCAGCTCAAAATTAAACCCAGAGGGACGGACAGGTGGAAATCCATACTGTTCCTGTTACTGAATTTGTCCATCTTAAAGAACACAATCACTTACTAACTATCCTGTCCTTGGTATCTTCATTCAAATATGCAGCGATGTCTCCTATCACACACAGGATGTGACAGCAGGTTGTCACAGTTACATCCTTTGAACTAAGGGCAAAAAAAAAAAAGTTGTTAGCCAACACTGAATTTCCAGCTGAAAATAAAACATGAGCTTAGTGAATGGTGCAAATTAACGCAGTGCATCCCTCTCACCTGACCATGCTGTCCCACACATCCAGTATCCTGCCGTAGTGCAGTACAGGGGACGAAGCCACAACTTTGGAGAGCAGTAGCCAGGCTCCAGCGGAGTGATCAGCCTCAGTGTGTGAGATCAGGTCAGTGATGAACGTCTGTGTGAACTTCTTCTGTTTGGACCAGATGGTGAAGGCCCTGCTGAAATATCGACTGGAGACCCAGAACAGAAACAATATCAGTATTAGCACTGGTGAGGTGACCATACTCAAAGCTGAGATCAGTAAAGACAGCCAGTAAACTGCACTGAAGGTGGCTGGTCCAACCTGAGGTTCTGGCAGTCATCACAGAGCAGGCCCAGCAGGCTCCAGGTCAACCTCTGACCGGCATCCAGATGACGGCTGGCGGAGTACGGTTTGATGTGACTGAGCAGCACCTGGTCCAGAGCCTCCAGGGCCTTGTCCTGCACCGAGGTCTCAGAGTCAACCACAGCTGGCACCACACCCTGCAGCCACGCCTTCTGCACCACCCTGCACTCTGGTTTAGCCTAGAGATCAGGGAAAAGACATTTTTTGCTTTATTTATGTTTGTCAGACTGGGGAAACATGCAAAATGTTACTACATGCCACAAGAGAAAATAAACACAATTTTACTTGTCTATTTCTGGTTGTTGTCTTTTACTAGTTCTGAAATTTACTGTCAATAAATCAAACAACCTTTCAGTGCATTTTATTAATCAAAGTAGTTTTTGATATTCTGATATTCTTTTTGAGTATCTGATTATACTCAGATCCACTAGTTGAGACTCACCGCAAGCAGCTCTCCCACACATTGCAGAGCCTTCTTCTTCACAGACACAGCCGGGTCTCTGCAGCGCTCCGACAGCGTGGCAAGGATCTCCCAGCTCGAAGGTATCACGTTATGTTTCAGGAGACCCACTAGGGCCTGAGGAAGGACAGCAGAGCACAACAGCTAGAGGTCATCTTTCTGTCTTTTTGTTAACCACAGGTGCAGAAACCCAGAAAGAACATTTACTGGTGACTGACTAACTATTATATTCATCATTATTTGGATTTGAAACATGAAACTATCTGGTAAAGCACATTTTCTATTACCTGCAGTGCAGATTTCCTCACATTAGTCTTTGAGTCCTTTACACGCCGCAAGAGAAGAGCCATGTTCTCTTTAGCTATATCAAAAACACAGAACACTCTTTGAGACAGCCTCAGACTATGAGCTTATACATATCTATATGAAAAGTACAAATGTACTTTGTGAACAGTACTAACACATTAAGACAACACTGCTAAATCCCCAGTGCATGCAATAGTAATCATTTGACTGACACACTGAGGTTGGTTTGTCTCACCGTCACAGCCGGAGCTGTCACTGGTGCTGATCTCCACAGTCCTGAACGGAAGAGTGCGGTAGGTTTTCTGAGTCTGCTGGGAACTGAGATTTCCTAAAAGCAAAATTCACATCTATTAAAGCACCAACACTTCAAACAACACACACACCAGAGAGCCAGGCCTGGGTGTCAAATTTCAAGACATTTTTTCTATCTGTAGCACACTGTAAAGTACCGACTGCTAATACTGAATACTTGATCAGATCAGATTTTAAACTTGCCTTACTTGAAAAACACTTTTAACCAGCAAGAAGAGTATTTGTGAGGTTTAACTGGGGTTGCATGGAAGATCAAATGAGATCTGGTTTGTGATATTCAGTGACATCTCTTCCCAGTAACAAAGTCCTTCTCTGCACGAAGAATGTTTTTCTGTGATACGGTTTTAGATACATTGCTGACCTCATCTTGGTGAAATCAATATATGCTATATTAAAGAAACAACAACCACGTTTACCTTCTGTGATTTCACCTTCCAAGACCGTCAGGGTCGCAGCTAAACAAAGAGAGTGAACAAGTTACTTTTATAGTTTATCATACAAACACAGTAGCTTTTAAAATATAGACACTTTCCACTTAAATTGTATAATAATTCCTAGTTATGTGATTTCTTTGAACTTACTATTTGCATGCTTTTGCTCTTGAAGTCTACTGAAGCTGGTCCTAATTTCAGAACCAGGATTAAACCAGTTTCATGTACATTAACCTTACAGGCTATTTCTTAACTAAGGTGTTCTTGCCTGTCCAGTGTTTGTTCCACTGTGCGTGTGTGTGTTTATTCTCACTAGAAGAGAAGAGGTTGTGAACGGCCCGAGTGACGTTGAGTGAATGCAGTTCCAGACACTGAGCCAGGCAGGTGAGGGCGTTGCCTTGGACAGTGGGTGAGTCGTCCATCCGTCGAGCAAACAGCAGGTTCTGAATAAGGAACTTGTGTGGCAAGAAGCAGGCAAGCTCAGCGTCCTGACACTCCACTGGCTTCCTCTCTGGCTGCTCCAGCAAAACCATTACCACATCCACGGAGAAGAGTCGGTGCACCATCTACAGCAGTCAGTCAACAGGAAGGAAATACTGAAGCCTGACTGGCTATAGACTATAGCTATTGCTATAGGTGTTTCTTTTGTTTAAATATCCTTTATTTTTTACAAAAGTCTTCTGTCAATGTTTCAAGGTCACCTGTCACCTCCATATGTACATTTAAAAATAAGTAAAAAAGAAAATGAGTAAATATCCTGCAGTGGATCTTAAAACATACATTCGTGTGGTGAAAGTCAGTGGTCTGAACTCTGAAGCACTAAGTTTGAACTTTTGAGTTTGCTAATGAAGTTGAGCACATACCGAAAAAAGATAAAATGCAGAATACACCACTATATAGAATATTTAGCGTTTGAACTACTTTTCTCACACAGTGACAAAGGGGACAATAGGGGCACATTACCTTGGAGTGTCTTGAGAAGTTAAAGAGCCACTTGACAAAGCAGGCGTAGTCTGTGTCTGCCATGTGAGACGTCAACATACCTACAGCCTGGGCTCCGTGGCTTCGAAACTCACTCTTCTCCACCATCTAAACATTCACAGCAGCAGCATTATGTCACAGCTACACTAATGCACTCACTAATTACAAACAAGTCTACCACGTACAGTCATCTGAAAATATCATGTGAGTTTAAAGGTAACACTTGAATGTTCACCTGGAAGCAGATATGCTGCAGGAGGATTTTCAGGAAAGGCAGCGCCAGCTCCTTCAGCTCATCCACAAGATGGCTGTAATCACAAACACATAAATCATGTACAAAGTAATATATGGTTCATAACATGTCTGCAATTAAATGGGTAAAAATATCTTTACACTCCATCCACCAAAAGAAGGGACTGATCACAAAGGCTGGTCATTACTGTCTGCATTTCTCTTAACGTCCATCCGATGGCAGTCAGCTTTCTCCAGCCAGTGAAAAAAACACTCTGTGGTGAACAAGTCGACTTCAAGGCTTTTACACACTCAATTAAAGGAGCTAACAGCCACACATTTAAATATGATTATACCATGTAGAATTATGTGTGACAAATAAATCTAAACTTAAGCTTTGACACACACTGTATATTGTAAACATGTATGTATTTACCATATATTATAAATATATACATCTCTTACCTATTTTTTTAATCTATTTAGGAAAAAGCTCATGATTTCATACCAATCACACAACAAGAATTTCATGAATTTCATCCATGGGAACAACCTGTTGTCTACTGCTGTCTCATTTAAATGAGGTCAAGTACACTGTTTCAAAACTAATAAAAAAATGTATTTCCTCACTTGGTTGAAATTTCAACAAAAATGCTGTATGACACATTTGGAATTAGGAAAGTCATTTTGCAGTTCAGCTTAACATTTGATCAAAACCCAGCTGTTTACCAGACAAATTGGATAGCCCAGTCACGAGTGGAAATGATGGCCTGGCTGAGAACAAGTAGAGAGGGTTTCCCTCCGTTTCCTTTTTTCATCATCAGGATCACGTAGAGAAGTCGGTGGAAAACCATCCGTAGGGACTACACAGACATCGATTAAGATTAGAAACATACCTGTTCGGGCATTAGACAAATAATACTGCAGAAAACAAGCAATATAAAGATATAATTTTAAGTACTGGAAACAGGCAACTATAGAAAAACCTGGGCAAAAATTCTAGTTCAGAGTATGTTTAAAAATTGTTGGACTTTTTCTTTGTAATCTGGTTGGACTTATCCTCAAAGTTTATCTCCTCTTCTTTATCAATACCATCACATTTGTTACTCATCCACCATCCATGCAAATATCTATTCAAACAAGAGTTGGGAATTTTTCTCATGAACACAATCTACCAATAGGTTCTCAAAGCCATTAAAAGCACAAGACAGTATATTTCATCTTTTTCCTCTGTTGTCTCGATCATCAGAGAACTTTGGAGATGCAGGCATGGGAGGCCTAATGCCAGTGAAAAGGATCTGTTCAGTTCTAAAGTCGTCTAAAGTCTTTGGGAAGGACGTGTCAATTCTATGTGTCACTACAATGATATAAAGAGAGGGCCAGCTGATTGATTCTAACTCCACTGGTGCAACAAGCGAAAAGAATATCTGTTGTCTGGTGTGGTATTCACTGAGATAAGTTTACAGAGTAAATCAACAAACCCAAATACTATTGGCACACGATGGATGATGATTATTGGATCTTACGTCTTTCTGGTCTCCATGTTTTGGTGAGCAGAGCAGCTGCAGGCCGTAGAAAGCCATCTCAGGAACACTCCTCAGCTTGGTGATATCTCTGTCCAGAAAGAACATAAGTGTTAGCTCTTTTTCATCCTGGATACATTCTTCAACATGACAGAGAGAGAAGTAAAAAAACTCACTGTACAGCAGCAAAGGTTAGATCTCCAATGATCGGCTCAAAGTAAAGCAGCTTACTGAAGATCTGCAGAGACAGAAGAAAGAGACTGTCTGCTCACACACAACAGAGTATTGTATGAAGTAGACATCACCAACTTCATCACTCGTTAGTTACCTGCGTGCAGTTGCTGGCACACTGGGGTCTGTTTTTGAGCGGAAAATTCTGCAAGAGTCTAAGGAGGCTTTCAAGCAGGAGAACCACTGCATCTCTGATCTTCCTCAAGTCCTGGACAGAGAAATGAAGCTCCTCTTCCTCCTCCTCTGCCTCATCTATGTCCATCTGAGGATAACAACAACAACAACACACACTATTTCCAGACCCCTTCTACACTTATTTAACCAACCATCATTTTATTAATAAATCGTTTTGTACATTTCCATCTTAAACACAATATAATGAACTCAATAAGATGTAGAGTAAAACTTTTCACTTTGGCAATCAACTGTTCAAGAGAATAGAAACCTGCTGTTGATAGCTGACCCATAACATAGATTTTTTTTCCTTTAAAGATGCATTCATTGTGTAATCAAAAAGTGACAAGAAAGAGCTAATTCAAAATCAAAATGTCCACATCATGGCAATCAATCTAGAGATTTTCAATCTTGAGAAATAAACTTATATTAGGCAGTACCAGAAGTAAAGTCTGTGTAGGAAAGTCTGTTCCAAACTTTGTGCCAGTATATTTTATACTGTTCCTGTGGGTTTGACTGATTTCTGGTACAGGACTGTACCTCTGGAGTCTGTTTGCGCTGTGGTTTGGAGCGTTTGCCCTCTGCCTGAGAACTCTTCAGGACATCCTTCTTGCGCTTCTTCCCAGCATCCTGAGGCCAGGAGTGAGAGGTCAAGTCTGAACACGTGTCCAACAAAACCTCATGGAACACCTTGTTGGCAATGCTCCCTGGAAGCAATAAACACATATTCAGAAAGTCATCACACACATACAAGGACATACCGTGTGTAACAGTCCACTTCAGACGGAAACTGTCAAAGAACCAGAGAAATACACTTTACATGTTATCAATAGGAGTTAGCACTAAATGGTAGACAAAAGCACAAAAAGAAAAGAAAAAACACACGAAAAACGTTTGTGTTTAAACACCTACAAATGTAAAAATATGGATGTTGAGACCAGGTCATTCTTTTTCTGACTGCTGACTTACTGCTGTGTGTGTAAGAAGCCCTTAAATTATTCATCAAAGGAGCAGCTTCTGACTTTAAGCTTCCCTGTGACGTGCCCTATAGTGCTGAATGGTTGGAAAAAATGTTCAAAAATGTACGTGTTAGCATGATTTCTGTTGAAGATAATACTGGTCGGGACAATGTTAGATTATAGTTTCTGCATGCGAGCAGTAAAACTTTGCCCATGTAAGCCTCCCTCAGTTTGCAGTCCCACTTCTTACTTCAGCTTTAAACTACTGTACTGATTGGACTTGGGCACAGTCAGTTTCCCAACAATTCAGTCTCATCTCTAAATAAAGTGATTTACATAATATGGATAAACTTTAAGTTGATTTCAAATTTTTAAATATCTGACTGCCTGTGTCTCTTGACCTGTTTCACTTTGTTGTGCTGATGCTGATGAGATACTTTATATAATCACTTTTTCAATAGTCTCGGGAAGATAAACAAGTTGAGATCTCTACAGACAGAACAAAACTGAGTTTGGGACTGCACTGAACCTACAACCAGATCTTGTATATTTATCAGACTTGCTCACCTGGGATACCCAGCAGCAGCAGGTAGAGTGAGGCTGCGTGCAGACCGTTCACTCTCTCCTGGCCACTGGCTCCTTTGGCTTTTCCTGCCAGGACGAAGAAGGACAGCACGGCCACCAGAGACTTGACTGACACTCCGTTCTCCCCCAGAGTCGCCCAGATACTCTGCAGTGCAACATTGGACACAGCCAGTGTTTACTGCTTTTTCTAATCAACACTGAAGCACACAGCAAGTTTTTTTGTTTGATTACCTACCTTTCAGGAAGCCATTAGTTTAAGGCCATTACAGTGCACTATAATAATCTCCTTTTCTATTCATTTCTTTCTTTTCACATTAAAAATGCAACTATCATAAAAGACACACTGAGAAAAATTCAACCCCACTAACTAATCTGTGTATTTGTGCTCCATGAAGCAGAAAACTGTTTCTGTGCTGGATCGGTTCTACCTGTGCGGCTCCATCTCTGTCTGCAGACTGTTGCTGGTCAGCAGCATGGGCCAGTAAACACTGATACAGGGCCCTGAAGGCCTCCTCTCCACTGGCTGACAGTTCCTCCTCGATGACGTCATCCAGGGGTGTCCGCTCTGTGAACTCAGAGTCCCACACTGCGTCCACCCAGGCTGGAAATCAAAGCAGTTATCACATTACCTGAGACAATACCACACCACTACACGCAGTTTGTGAAACATGCATGTAATATATTCTCATTTAAATCAACAAACAATGGCATATGCCTTTGAGAGTAATCTTAATCATAATCACTATGCATGTATACTTGCATACTTAAGGAGGCTGCTATAATTGTTCTGATAACTACATTAAAAACAGCGTTATGTGGAGAACAAACATGAATTTCATGAACAGTTCAGGTTAATAGTGCCTGCGTCGATAAGTCCTGGTAACTCTGCAACATGGCTCTAACACTTCAGTTCACTGAGCTAACAGCGCTGCTGCTCCTGAGCTAACACAACCCGGGAGGCTGCCTGTTAGCGGAGCGTTAGCGACGACTTCACCTGACACACACAGCGAGCCTCAAATATCTTATATACTATTTCATCGTCGTGAAACAACATACAGTAAAACAACATGCGCAAAATACACAAGCGTTACCTCCTGGGACTTGGTTTAACTTCAGAAACTGCAGGGCAGACATCAAAGCCATCTTGTTTATATTTTGAATGAGCCCGCGAATCTGCAGACTTCTATACATGCGCAGAACAAACTTCCTCCTTCGCGCTCAGCTCTCATTACCGCCACCTCCTGGTGGAGTGCGGCCCTGCGGCTGCACAGCGACACTTGGAGCTTCATCTCTCGACTGAAAATGTTTAGCAACGCTTCAGGGAGAGAAAGAATAATATGTAATAATACGAAATACATCATTGAAAAGAGATGTCTGTTTCCAACAAAGTCACTGCTTTCACGATTACAGCAGTGTGTGGACTGCTTGGATTGGGACCATGGTTCATTACAATACAACTGAAAATGTGTGTCTGAAAAACTCATCAGAACCAATAAATCACTTGATGATATTAGGTGCAAGTAAAAAGTTTACTTGGTATATTATAGAGAATCAAGTAGCCAGTTTTGATTCAAAGGCTATTTGGCTTTTTTATTTATTTCCCCACATGTAAATATAACTTATTGGAATTTTATGTGATAGACCAACACAAAGTGACATATAAGTGTGAAGTAAAATAAAAATTATACATGATTTATATATTTTTTTACAAATAAAAAAAGTGAAAAGTGCGGTGTGCCAGTATTCAGTATAAGTATTCAGCCCCCTTTTATCTGAGTGCAGCCAATTGGCTTCAGAAGTTGCCTGATGATTGCTGAATGATAAGATGTTGACCTAATGACTAAACAGTCTACCTTTGTGTAATGTGACGGCCCCTGCTTAGGGTACGTGTGTTTGTCTGTCTAACCAATCACCTTCTCCTATTGCAGTGACACAGGTGATTGCAGCACCAATCAGACCAGGAACAGCTGGGTTCAATCCCCACAGGATACTTAAGCCTCAGTTTTTTGTGGGCCTCTCTCTCTCCCTCAGCCAGCGCTGGCACCTTTGGTTTCATTTGGTTTTGGAGTTTATTTTCGCACTCTACAACACCGCACACAACCTTACTTACACACATGAACATTACTGACTTACTGACAAACACACCTCATTCTTGTTGTTACTCTTTTGTTTAGTTGGTTTTGTTTTAATAAATACTTTGTATTTCAGTTTAGCCTGTATTCTCTTCGGTCTTTGTCATGGCCTAGGAGCCGGGTTGTGACAGTAATCTAATCACAGTACAAATACAGCTTTTCTGGGATGGCCTCAGAGGTTTGTTAAGAGAATACTGGGGAGCGAATAGGGAAGAAGGTCAGAGTGGATGGGAAAACGGATGGAGCCACATAAAGGGCAATCTTGGAAGAACACCTGTTGGAGTCTGCAAAAGACTTGAGACTGGGGTGGAGGTTCACCTTCCAGCAGAACAATGACCCTAAACATAAAGCCAGGGCTACAATGGAACAGTCTGAAAACTGCCTTTCACAAACACTCTCCATCTAATTTGACTGAGCTTGAGCTGTTTTGCAAGGAAGAATCGACAAAAAATTCAGTCTCTAGATGTGCAAAGCTGAGTATATTTGTGTGTGTGCTCACGATGTGACAAAATGTGGAAAAGAATGTGAATACTTCTGCAAGCCATTGGAATTACCTCTACGAGTGCGGACATGTCTGCTGCCCAGATTCTGGGGTTTCATTACAGAAACACAGGCATCGAAAGAGATGAAAACCTTTGAACCATACACAGCCCAAGTTGGATGCTGGGAAATTAATACTGAATGATTAGTCTAATTGTAATTAAGCTAATGAAAGAAATAAAGAAGCCTAATAAAGGTTTGAGGGAACTGTGCTTCACAGAAAATGTTATAAATTATGAACTTCACACAAGCCATTGTTGATGACTTAATCAGGAAATATGAATACAAAGTGTCACATCAATGGATGGCTGGACTGAGTTTAAACATAGAGACCTAACTGGTCCACATACAGCCACACTTCTTTCTTTGAGTTTGTTAACTAAGGAACTTTAAACAGAAAACTGTGAATGGATCTTATGAAGTACTGCACATATATTCACAAATGTGACTTGATTTCAGTTCTTTCTATTGTATACTATTCACACCTGGTATTGATAAGGATCCTCCTTTCAGCCTGTGCTGTGAATAGATTCAATATAATTGGTGGACAGAGCAGGCAGGTTTGTTAACAAACATGTTATACATATCAAGAGACGGATCACTGTTTGGAGAATTATCATTTCAGAGAGTAACACAAACAACAACAGCAGTATTAATATATAGTAAATATTTCTACTGACATCCTGAGATGCTTGCCTTTCCATGCCTTAAACCTAAAATCCTCAGATATCTTCAAAGCTTCAAAGTTTTCCATACTTGCTTACTATGCTTCCAACAAGTTCTGTTATAGATTCTGTATCACCTTGTTACAACATTGAAATACAACACGACTTGAAAATAGCACCACACAGTTAAAGAGGCTGAAAGGGAATGGGCACCATGAAGCCCTTTTTAACTAGTGGTAGTAAACTTAATCGATTATTGTGTGATGGCCTCCGTCATTGCTGTTCAGTTCAGTGCTGCTTGACATCAGTTCAATGCTTTACAAGTCATAATGATGACTAAAAGATGTAGTATCAGTTCTTACAAAGTATCATCCAAATGCACTGAAAGGCAAAAAAAGGTGTGCAAAATCACCAGACTGCCAAATTGTCCTGAAATAGGAAAGTATTGGAGGGTGGGGTTATAGATGGACCACCTTCCCGAAGACTGCTGTCAGCAGAATGCATCCATCTCTTTCTCCATGGCCTCCACATTATTCTCCTGTTTATATGTGGCCCATTTGTTGAGCCTGCTGTACAGAGGCAGTCCATTCTTCTCCCTGTAGAGGTAGACACCAGTCACTCTGTTCCAGTTAGTGCTGCAGATAGGACTAACACTCTGGTGCTCAGCAAGTTGCTCCTTCTCTTCCTTCTCCAGTGCCACAAAGCCAAAGAAGTTCTTAATGTTCTCTGCTGCCAGGAGGCGAGAATGGACTGCTGCTGTGCGTTGGAACAGGGTCTTCTCATTAGAGCGGTATTGAGACCAGTAGTTCTCCTGCTGGTAGCCAAGAGGAGACGTGCAGTGCTTCACACACATTATCAGGAACACTGCCACAGAAATCCCCGCCACCAGCAGCCAGCCTATCAGCTGAAACCAAGAGACAGTTGTAGAGTCAACACCTTATACAGCAAGATCATTTAGATTTATGTTTCCTGTTTACATATTAATGCCTTTACCTGCTCTGCCTATTTGTCAATAAGCAAGGCTTTTCAAGCATGTTATTACGATAAATTCAAAATATTTCCAGAACTTGCACATCCCCATCTACAGTAACCTTTCTCCATCACCTGACCTCGCTGCACACCTGATCCCAAGCACACCTGCCCCTTTACCATAGCTCTAAGATCATCTATTCTGTATTAATGAACAGATTGTTGATACTTAACTTTTGGTAAGAAAGTGAATAAACACATTTGTGTGTTAAATCTTTTAGGTTGTTAGGTTTTGATAGTAATAGCAAATGTAGCTGCTGACATTGATTTTCTTCTATTTCCTACTTCTGCGCAGCTATAATAACTACACTAAAGCCATGTCTATCAAATGTATAAGAGATAAACAAAGACAGTCCTGCAAAAGCAAAATGGAGAGTATTCCTCTACCTGAGATTCATATTTCAGTCGCCGTTCAATTTCAGGCCAGAAGCCTTCCAGCTGCTGTGAAACAGTTCCTGGACATGGGAATTCTGCCATGACCTCTGGCGCCTGATCTGAGGGAAAGCCCTCCAGCGTACTCGGGTCTACAAACTCACTGAGGGCACATGTGTATGCCTGACCCTGCAACAAAGAGATAACTACCCACGTTAGTGGAGCCACCACAGCTCGACCAACGATGGTCCCCAGGAGTGCAAACGCTGCAGCTTCTGAAAGCTTTCGGCACTTTCTGAGTCGACACTCGGACACTATGTCCCAGGTGCTGTTGTTCATCATTATTCCTATTAGAAAAAGTGCCAGTGCTGGAACACCTATGGCAGCCAGGCCATAGCGGTAGTTCCTCCCAAAGGAACAGGGACAATTAAAGGCAAAAACGTTGTACGCAGTCTGGCTGGCCACAGTACCCAAAGCAATCAACCCATTGAAGATCATCACATCTTTGCTCTTGAAGAAGAGGGACACAAACTTAAAGTTTTCTGTGACGAGTGCAGCAGCAGCCATGTTGAGATGTTGTGACTTTACTGAGAACAATAGTGGAGAGCTGTGAGTCTGGTTTACAGCACAGTCAGGCTGTAGAGGGAGAAAGCAAGAGGAAATAAATAAGAAACTCTGTTTCAAACAAACTCACTCCTTTCATTACTACAGTAGAGTGAAGGATTCAGTTTTACATAAGTCAAAATAAAGTCATGCTTGGCATCTCAAAAATAAAGTCTGCCATTTCATTGAAAACAAAGATCCACTATGTAAGTCAGTCATGCAAACTCACGCTCTGGCAGTGTCCTGAGGCAGGACATGTGATTTAGCCGTTGTAATCCCTGATAAGCATCCAGAGCAATGACATCTCAGGAAAAACTGGAAGAAATATGTATCAAAAATAAATATTTACTGAAGAAATGTAAAAAAAAAGTGAAGTCCGTATTTCTGCATGCAACTTTCAGTCTGTGTTTGCTGTCTGGGTACCAGTGATGACTCACAGTCAGGAAGTACCCTCCAGGTTCCTCCCCGGTTGAAAAAAACACTCCGTAAATGGAAACATGTGTTGCAGATCACACAGCAGTATGGCGACAAAGCAGGGCAGCCTCTATATGACTCACAGCAGAAACATGAATCACAATCATAGACATACAAACTGGCCTGAGTTTGAAGACAGCGATCAATCCTGATTTACTTTCATTCAGATTTGAAAAAGTTTTGGACTCTTCTTTAAAAACTGTGACAGTCTGCTCTTCTGTCTCTCCCTTCAGACACATCCCCAGGGTTAGTGTTCGTCCTGTCCACCAGATGTCTACAGACTTTTATCCTGTCTCACTTTCACATCCAGCCACTCCCTCCATCCCTGCAGTTCAGAGCTTCCCTGCCCATCCCCCACCTTTACCTCATTTCCTCATCAACCCCATAGCATACCACCACATACCTTTCTCCTATCAGTTGCTAGTGTGCTAGTTGCTTTTGCTTTGAAGCCACCTGAAACTGAGCAGACTGTCCTGTCAGCCTTCACTGTGGTACTGAATCACTGAACTTCACTACTTTGTAGCATTGTGAGCTTTTAGGTCCTGAAATGCACTGGCTATGACAATGGCAGGAGCAGGGTAAATAGAGACGGATGAAGTAAGTAATATTGTGCTTTAACATGTAGAAGAAACAGTACCTTCAAAGGGTATATAATTAACACTGCATTTCCTTATTTCTGCAGTACACGTCTATTCCCACCCCCCCCACACACACACCAATTAGGCATTGTGTTTCCATAACCTCTGCTCAGAGGATAAAAAACAAGGGAAAGCTTGATACCATTGCATTGCATTAACAAGACTTCAAACATACTACTACTAGTATGTGACCATTCAAAAGTGTTATAAATGAATATATACAATATAATGATAAACTCATTCAGCCCAAAGCCAGTGTGGTTTCTGAGATACCAGAGTAATATGAGCTCTCACAGTCACAGGAAGTCAATAAACACTGTACAGTAAACACACAAACAAAGCAGTTTATTAGAAATAGTGCTAGCACAATTACCCCGGTCAGTCATATGCCTAGTGGTCCCATTAAATGTCTCAGCAAATTCAAATTTCAAATGTATTTATTTAAAGCCCAAAATCACAAACATTGTTTGCCTCAGAGGGCTTTACAATCTGTACAGTCTGTCCTTAGACCCTCGAACTGGATCAGGAAACACTTTTAAAAAAATCTTTATGGGAAAAAGAAGAAACCTGAGGAAGAGCCACAGATGCACAACAAATGCAAGTGCCTCTGTAAAGATGCATGATGCAATGGAGCAACTACATCCCATCATATTGTAACACATTAAAAATGCAGAACCTGCCACAATGGCCACTCTGTTTAGCCCCTCTCCTGTTTTTTTAACATCTTGCTATACCTGCTGTTTCCCGTTATGTAGTTCCTCCTCATCTGAATCACCTGATCCTCTCATCCACCAGCACACCTGTTCCCTGTGTCCACTACTGTCACCAAAACTGACCTCAGAAATAATTAGATCACATTTGATTAGGATACAGGAATACCTGTGGACATTACAAATATCTTGGCATACCAGTTAGCTTTACTTTCTTTGGGACATGTTGGTCTTCATTGTTTTTCAGCATCCAAATGGCCTCCACCAGAATCAGCACCATCCCCAAATGGCCCACACACTGCCTGCACCTGTGGAGTTTCTCATTTCTAGAGCGGATTTATCCACAAGAGACTAGAGTTCAGGTGGCTTAACTGCTATTTCATGTGGTTATATTGCCCCATTTCTAAAACCTCCAAGCCTCCCATTCCAGAGACTGCAGCTACCTGCAGGCTGCTTTGTTTGGAATTCCTCCTGAGGAACTGAGACAAAGTGAGTCTGACCAACCAGTCTGCCCATCTAACCACCTTACTGTTCAATATTCCCTCCATTCACATTAACCCTTACCCTATATGATGACTTCAGCATGTAGCTCTAACCAACATTTGGTCTGTGTTGCCTCACAGAGCCAGTCAAAACTAAACATTAGTTTAGTAGAGCAAACTGTACATACATACAGTATTATCACCTCATAAACTTATATAGGGTAAATGTGTTAGTGAACAGTAGCCTGTTCATACATCCTGCAGTTTCCAAACAACATGATCAGTCATTTAGAATTATTTTTGTGTAAACCAGATAAATACAAGGTCAATATTTACTTAAATCTAATTTATTCTTTATTTATTCAGGAAGACTCACTGACACTGAGATCTTTAAAGAGAGACGTGGGGACAAGCAGCATTCACAGAACACACTCACACAGTCATTGTCAATAACAAGAAAGGATTTAAAAAGAATAAAAAGAGTGATGAAACAAAAAACACCCTTTGAGGATTTGCAGTTCATTCCACAGTAGAAAGAACATAGAGCATAATACCTGAAGTCAGTTCTCCCAGCATGAATGTGTACATGTAGGATTGTTATAAATTTAAGTGGTTACCACAACATGTATTGTAGTTACTAGTGTTAAATGAGGGAAGAGATGTGAGGTAGTTTGGAAGGTCCAACAGCTTTTTAAACGAACAACACGAGATGGATGTTTCTTCTTCACTATAATAAGGTCATTCTAACTGTGATACAGAGAACAGTGAAGGCTAAAATCAGCCATTCGTGAAATATATAAGTGATAATAAGTGTTGATGGGGCAGCATTCCATAGAAGAAGGACAGACATGGAGAAGACAGACATCTTTTAATTCAGTATAAAGAGCCATGCTTGATTTTTTATTCTTAATTTTTGATTGATGTTGAATATCAAGTTTAATAACATTTTTAACAGTCTGCTATATAGCCATATTCATCTGTATTTCCATGACATGAAATAGTAATATGAATGCAATTTAAGGTTTTGATGACTTGATAGAATAAGAAATACCATATACTTGGTCTTTTCTGTATTCAAAACTAGTCTGTGATTATTGAATGATAACTGGAAGGCGTGTGCACAGTCATATCAGCAAAAAGGAACACTGATTATGAGTAATCATGGTGGTGATGTATAATGGAAACAGCAGTGGATAAAGGATAGACTCCTGTGGTAACCCTTTTCTGATGGATTGGTGGTTTGACTATTAGCAGTAACAGTCTGACTTCTCTCTGTAAGGTATGAGTGTCATCCAGAATGATACACTGCAGTTTGTGAAGTACGATTGTATGAATGATGGAATCAAATGTTTTTGAGAGGCGAATGGGCAAAGACGGCACCAAAAATAGTTTTTATCAATAGTTTGTGCTGTGACCTGGGCGAAAACAGACTTATTTGGCTATAGTGTGTTTAGTGAACCCGAGGAGAAAAGTTGTATACTGAACAGTAATTACAGGATTTTTCACAAGAAAGGAAGTTCAGATATTGGATGGTAGTTTCTGAGTCACCAAGAAGACACCATGTTTATATAAAGGCACTACAAAGTTGGACACATGCCTGTTAAAAAGGTTTGATTAAATATATGAGCTAAATGAGGACAGATGAATTAATATTCCATCTCTCTTTGCTAAGTAGATCCACAACCTAGATAAAATAAAGCAGAAACAGAATCTTTGTCAGTCCAAGTTATTTGGTTCCAAATGATCATTTGCATGTTTCCATCGATCCTTATGGATGAGCTCCATGTCACCAACCTGTATGCAAACCAGCCAGTCCAAACCCTAATGTAGTCAAATGACTCTTGCAACATGGTTTGCCCTGGAGAACAAATGTTTTTAGTGGTCCAAAACACAAAGAATCAATCAAGAAGAATCATCCAAGACCTCCCAGATAATATTAATAAACAGAACCAGTCCAGAATCATTTAGATACCCTTCTTCACCTGTTATGGATGGCCTCCTGCTGGATGACCCTTGACCCTTTCCTAGTTCATGGTTTAACATTGTAACAGGTCTGGTCTTCACATTAGCCTGCCAAAATGTGCCAAAAGCTACATTTACCAAGATAACATTTACAAGATTTTTCCTCTTGTCCAATAAGCTTAGTCCTCTGATTTGCATGATGATTTCAAGGAATTAGTGTGTCCTTTAATAAGAGAAGTTGAAACTAAGAGTGTGGAGGTCAGGATGGTATGAACCACCTATAACAAAACTAATGTTGCATTGGTAAAACTGCTTTTTGCCTTTAATTAACCACAACCTTTTGTAACCATATCCATACATTAGTAACCATGAGCAAAGTATAGGAAGAAATTAAAAAATCTGTAAGATGGTAAAGGGATCTGTAGACTATCAATTATCTTAACATTCTTGTGTGGCAGTAGGGTTAGAGGAACACTACATGAGTGGAACAGAAAGACTGAATGAACAACATCAGCAGTCTATGAACACCACGCACAGTACCCACAAGTAGAGGTCAAAGGTAATCCAACAGTCCATCTTTTGACAAAGACAGATGGGGTTACCATCTCCATCCCTGACCGCAAAGCTTAAGTTACTAGTACAGAGGCAACCTACAGCTAAGGTGGTGCTGAGCTAGTGAACTGATCATCAGCTACACACCACAGTGTGTGATGTCCTAGACATCGGAGTATAAAGTCTTCCCATCACGGTCCTCCCAGGTAACACACATCCTGGGTCGGTAAGCTATCTTTGTGACGTCCAGTTCAGGTTTATTGTAGTACCACTTGTTGAGCAGCTGATCTACCTGCTCCTGCTTTGATATCCCATGAAGTCTCTCCTCTTCTTCATCCCCATACACCCCTTGGGAGTTTGTGATGAAGGGCGGGTGGGGAAGGTGGAGTATGGTGTCCTCCCTCGTGTCCTCAAAGAACTGCACCACACATTTGCGAGCAAAGTCTCGAGCATGCAAGACACAAGTTTCATCAAAGAGTTTTTGTTCCACATCGAGGTAATTGCTCCAGTAGCGCGTCTGCAGGAAGGCAGCATGGTCATCGAAACAGGGCTTAATGAGGCGTCCCAGTGCCCCCAGTATAATCAGGAAGAGGAGGATGGACCAGCCAATTGCCTAAACAGGGCGAGGACAGTTACACAAAACCAACAAAAGCTATGAGTTCTTTGATGCATTGACTGTGACGGGCCCACAAACAGCCGTCACTGTATTGTTCCTGACACTCCCTCACATGGAGGGACAGGTGGGTGGTGTGTGTGTGTGTGTGTGAGTGATATGCAGACTTTCATAAATGACTAACACTACATTTGTAAAATATTTAGTTTAGTATTTTGTTTACTTTGTAGTGTGTATTACATGTTTGTGTTAGTTTCCTCATACTTTTATCCTTTACAGATCATATACATTACAAAGTTTATATGATGCTTCAACAGTCTGACTGAACAAAATCAATAATAACACAAACAAGATATGCTTATAACAGTTATGTTAGCCAATTACAAAAAGTAAATGGCAGTTTAGAGAAAAAATATACAGGTGAGGTCACTTAGAAACTATGTCTCCATTATAGTTTGTTCACCAGAGAGTGATTTGGATGCCTGTTTTTCTCTATTAGCTGTCTTTCAGTTGCAGTGAGGCACAGAACACTTTACAGCATTGCCACTTTTAAATTCCAAACAGAACCTTTTGTAGGTCTGTATCAACCAGGGGTATGCTCTAAGACACCAGCAGGCTTCATTTGTGCTGTGGACATGCATCGCTCCCCCTAACTGAGGTCAGAGTAGGTGTATGGGAGAAATGAATGACCCTATGTACAAAGATGTGTTGTGTCTGTGTATATGTGTAATATATTCTGAGGTCAACGTCTTACCTGTGAATAGCAGCGAACATAACGAGAGACTGCCTTACGAAAAGAGCTGTTCCTGAAGATAACGTCCTCCTTGCAGGGCACTTTTGCCATTATTTTGATCACATCTAGACCTGTACTGTTGGGCAAACCTGAAAAAGATACCACATGATACATAGTACAGGCCAGTACTGTGAAATAATTAACTGTATGACTGCAGTAAAAGTACTCAGTGGAAGTGTATTTCTCAGTATGTAGACTGTGTTTGCAAATACCTGAGAAGAGTGCAGGGTCTACACTAACACTGAAGGCACAGATGAAGATCTTTCCATCCAGTAAAGTGACCAGGATCCACACCATTGGTGCCAGCAGAGCCCTCTGGATCATGGCTGAGAACAGGTACCTGTAGAAAGACAAATATCACCCTGAGCCTGTCATGATTTCCTGCTGAAAAAAAAAACTACTATAGCATGTCAGCTGCACTTGCAGGAAAAAAAACATTTATAAATATTCATAAATATATTTTAGTGATTTCACTTATTTTGGTATCAGGTGTCTATAACGCACATTAAACTGGTTTAAATGAATATTTTAATGTCTGTGCGTCACAGAGCTGAAGTTAGGATGTGGTTAGCTTAGCACAAAGACTAGAAGCAGCTCAAATATAGGCCTATCAACATCTCTCTATCTGCTGATTAGCAGTTTTGTTTAATCCTTACTCCAACAAAATCATGAATAATGAGTAATGGCATGCTAGAAGCTTTTCTTGACAAACTGCTGTGTACCCATCAGCCCACTAGTTCTGTGCAGTGTTTGTTATAATGCAGGTTGTCAGATAGGGTGGGTGAACAAAGTCTTTTGGTTTTTTACTGGCATGAAACAAACAGATCAGCACTGTCTTTCTCTCTGAATAAATAAGCGTATAAACAAGGCAACTCTACTATTGTCTTTCTGTCTCGTTTCCTTTCTGATAAATCAGATAAAAACAAAGACAGGAATTGAAAAGCAGCTATTAGTGACTTAACAGCATTCAAGCAAGACTAGAAGTTTGAGTTTGTAAAGTCCTGATCTCTGCCCAGCCATGAAGACAACAGATCTACCAGAAATTCGACTTTTTTTAAATTCACACTGGAAGAGAGGCATTCATTTAACCATTGATGGTTGTAGTTTACATGAACTGGGGAGCTCTATGTTGAGAGGTTGTCTAACCTGTGTATATATACAGTATATGCTTGTGTTAAAATAAAACCAAATCAAGACCTTGAATCTCACACTAGTTTGCAGTCACTGTTTTGATCGAAAGAATCCTCCCCTGATTCTCCACATGCCTCTGTGACACAGTCTTAGTACACTGAAGAAGAAAACCTTTGACTCACTTAACCACAGCAGGATTTTTGGATCTGTTCCCAACCGGTCTCATCCACTCATCCATCATGACCCCTGTATGTCGGTTGACCAGGACCCCCACAAAAAACAGTATGATGGGCGGGACAATCATCACGCCTAGAGAGTACAGTTTGTTGTACTGAGGAAGGCAGGGGCAGTTGAAGTCAAAGCTGGTGTAGAGTTTGACACTGACCAGGGCCAGGATGATACAGATCCCATTGGAGATGGACTCCGAGTTTGACTGAAAGTACTGCAGGACTAACTTCAGACGCTCCATAGTTTAAATACACTGTCTGTGATGTCCAAGGTGGAACTGCTGCTGGAGTTGTTATTTCAACCAGTGATGAAAACAGAAACAGTTACAGTTGTAATCAAGGTTTTCAGTTTTTTTATGTTTTTTTTTTTGTTTGTTTTTTTTAGAAAAATCTGCGAACACAATCTGATTATTTAATCTAAACCTGAAACGGCTCACCTTACCTCTCATATGAACAAGTAGTTTCTGAAGAAAAATCTTAAATCCACAATTTGAAAGTCTCAGTAAATAGCTGTTTTGGAGTGAGTCCTGCAGTGATTCAGGGAGAGTCCTAGAATGCATGAATACACCTGAGCAGGTGAAAGAGCGCTGTGGCCACACCCTGCCTCACTGTTAAAGGGTTACACACAAGTTCACAGCAGGAGTTCAGGCAGGGCTGCACTGCGGTCATGACAGGGCCTGAAACTTCAAAGCACATGAGGTTGCACCAAAAAAGTCTTTATTTTCATGTCAAAGGATATAAAGGATGATCCCCGTTGTTCACTGTTTGTTCATTTTTAACAGTTTGATGATGATAAGAGTTAAAGAATAATGAGCAGTCAGACAAAACAAGCCGAGACTTCAAATGGACTAACAGGAGGTTTACACAGACTTTGCATTAAGAGTCCAGATCAGAAACAAGATTCAAGATTCAAGCCATTTATTGTAATTTGCACAGATAAAAACAGGTTTCAATGTACAATGAAATTTTTATTTTGCTCTTCCATCTTCAATGCCCCTGATAAATAGAAAAATATAAATACAAAAATACAAGTACATAATGTTCAGTAAATAATATAAAAGTAAATAGTATACAATAATGTGCAAAGAAAACTATTTACATTCAGGTATTGGTTGGAATGTCTATTGCACAAGAGTATATGGCACTACACATGCCACGGTGAAAGTGTGTGTGTGAAAAGGTGCTTCTGTGTGGTGGGGACGGGTTATGGGGGGCAGGGGTAGTGGATGAGTCTTATGGCTTGTGGATAGAAACTGTCCTTCAGCCCGGAGGTCCTGCTCCTCACACGCCTGTACCTCATGCCAGAGGGCAGGAGACTGAAGAGTGTGTGCTGGCAGTGGGAGGGGTCTTGTATGCGTCCCGTATGTTAGTGTAGACATGGTCCAGTGTGCTCTTTTCTCTTGTGGGAATGCTGAAATGCTAATAAACGTTGGACTTTAGCGTTTTGTCCACCTCAAGAAGACACAAAACTACCAGAAAAAGACACAGTACAACAAACAGATGAACTATGACCACAGAGAGGGACTCCTGGTCGAACTGCCATGACAGCTTAACTACAGATCTTTCCATCAAAAACCAGTCCCTTTGTTATTTTTTCCATCAATAGTTATATGATGAGTGTAACAGATAGATGCTATACTCAAAATTTATGCTCCAACTGGTGCTTTTTGATCGATGGCAAAGTCTTTATTTAATGATTACAGAGCAAGGACTACTGGCATGTATGGACAGTTTCAGTTCAGGTTTTAACCCCAAATGGGATTACTGCTGAATTACAGCAGCCAGAAGGATGATGTGTGGAGGGAGTTCAGTGTCACAACTAGAAATGTTCTAGTTCAAGATCTAACAAGACAGTGTGGACAGAAATTATGACAGTTATTAATTATAGTTTATTTGTATAAAAGGACAAGGACACATATGCTTGAGCTGCATGAAAGTGCTTAGATTACAACATTGTTACAATAAAAAGAATTAAGCTGACGGGACCATGGCACATCAAATTTGTCTTATAGAAATGCACAGACTCTGTGCATGTTAACACTCAGAGCACCGTTTTTGTGAAGGCAACAGTGATGTCATATGCAAACAGCACCTGAAAATGAAGAAAGCATCTGATTGTTCAGCTTCAGAGTCTACCGCTCTCATTACTAATCAAACATCTGGATGCATTTCAGATGTTTGAGCATTGTGTTATGGGTTTCATGGCAGGTTCTAGTAGTGTCCACTGATGACCTTAATGCCACTGCCAGGGGGGACATGAACTGAGAAGACTCAGTAAATACCAGTTTTTCTTTGAAAATGATCAAAATCTCAGTGATGGTCTTCAAAAACCCAATGACAGTCCATTGTTAAGGTACAGCGGTTACAGACCACAGATAATGTTCAACACAAAAACACTACAACAGAAAGATCACTAAACAAAGTACTATAAAGGCAGTTACAGTAAGAGACAAAAAACATATTTTCTTCTAAGTCTACTGACAGCAGTTTCAGGACACTTTCTTTATGTTTCAGTTTATACTACAAGTGATAGCAGTTGGGAGCCATCTAGGTGCAGCTTTAGTTTTCAGTTTCAGTCCCTCAGGTGGTCTCAGGTCAGCGCGATCTCTGAAGACTCTTTGGCATCAATCACTCTGAAGACTCCAACCTTCTCCTTCTTCATGTTCCCCTTTTCTTTGTCTGAAAAGACAAATACTACTTTATATTGGCCCAGTGATTAAACAGTGAAAAGCCCACATCATGGTCAATAAAAAATAAAGAGATTCATCACCAGTGTGTGTCATTTATAGATATCAGATAATAGTTGAAAGGACAAATCTTCAGATTACAGAGAAGTTTGAAGGTTCAGTTCACCCTAATGGCCAGTGCAGGTCTTATGTTGTTCCACAGGAACCGGAACACCATTTCTCAAAAACTATTCTGCTAGCTTATCTAATCCTCTTTGGAGACTATGAGCAGCTCAAACTGATGGTTCAAATTCAGATTCCATTCATCAGAGTGCCTGGCTTTGGGTCTTTCTGGCAAGCAACTACTGATTAAAGATGGAGAGTTGCTAACTGGTCCCTTTCTATTAAAGTATAATTGGTTCAGTACCATTTCTTCAGATTCAGTGGAAATGCAGACATGAATGAGAAAAGGAGAATTAGTAAAAAAGAATTCAATAAATTCCTTAATAAAGACAAGACTTTGTTGTTGGTACATGGAACTACTATTAGTGACTAATATTGTCTTGCAACAAGTTATTTGGCAAGACCCTCTGAAATCTTCTGACTCGTGTCTCCTCACCCAGCAAGTCACTGCGATCCAGCAAAGCCTCCAGGTCCTTGTCGCTGATCACCTTCCCTCTTGATGCTTTCACCTCCCTGAGTGGGACAAAAGTTACAGCCAAATGTTACTCTGCACCCACCGATGTCTTAACATGGAAACGTTTCGGAATAGAGGATACTTTCTCACTTCTCAGTGCCTCTGGCTTTGAGCAGCTCCATAAGCTCATCAAGATCAATGCAGCTTTTACTTTGGTTCAGCTCAGCTTTCCCACCTTTGAACTTATCTGTGGAGGAGAGCAATAAAAGAAAAGAAACCAGTTGGAAAATATTTCAGAGCACCCTCAGTCCAGTCGTGTTTGCACTTCAACGTGTGCAGCAGGATCAGAGTGGTTTGTGTATTCCATCAAAGTGAAGCTGCTCACTCTTGTGGATGACCATCTGCTCCAGCTTCCTCTTGGCCGAGGCCCTCTCCAGGATCTTCTGGTCGATAGTGTTGGCTGTGACCAGGCGGTACACCACCACTGGTCTGGTTTGTCCGATGCGGTGGCAGCGGTCCTGAGCCTGCAGGTCTGCCTGGGGGTTCTGAGAGAAGAAGGAGGCATCACCACACATTGGCTGAACACGACACAGGGAACGCTATGAAATGGAAATAATGCTTTAGAAGATAAGTTATCCTCGATTTTTAATCTATACCCACCCAGTCACTATCAAAGATGATGACAGTGTCAGCAGCTGTCAGGTTGATCCCAAGTCCTCCTGCTCTGGTGCTCAGCAGGAACAGAAACACCTCTGGATCTTTGGAAAACTTGGTCATCTGGGGGAGAAGAGGAAGCTTATGATGCAGTAGCGTGGGTGGGTCATGGTTCAACATATTTAGGAATGATAGAAACATTCTGAAGTGGTAATTTTGTGTGTCAGAGCTCTGTTAATGAGCATCCAGAGGAACCTCTTCAGAATGCTCTAAAATATATAAAGACTGAAGCAGTTGTGCACGTCCTCTTCAGCTTGTTGTTTAAAACTCACATTTTCGTCTCTGTCAGAGTAGGACATGCTGCCATCCAGTCGGCTGTACTGGAAACCTCGCAGATAGCAGTAATCCATCAGAAGATCCAAGATGGACGTCATCTGACTGAAGATGAGAACCTGAAGCACGACAGCCAACCGCACAAACAAATCAGAAATACACTGACATGGAATAAAACCATGGCTAAAACTGTATGGGCAGAAGAGCACAGAATCAAGCAGATGAAGAAACAATATGCTCTAAAAAAAGTGTTTTGCTTTTCGCTTTGGTCCAAATTTAGATTAGTTTGAGGGCTTTGTATTGCTAGTACAATATGGACTGAAGTCACTGGAGCCACATTTCAACTGGAACCTGGATGTGAGGTTTTTTTTAAGACTGCTGGACTGAACCTTCCAATTGAAATTGAACCAGTTTTTAATCTATTACAATACCTGTAAGTAAACATGTATTGTTTGAGTTCTATCAATTCCTCGATATTTAAATCTGTTTTTCTGTTAATGCAATGACAGTAATACTTGATCACCTTCTTTCCTGTTTGTTTCAGGATTGCAGCTGTTGTGGAATCAAGACCAGCATGTTACCATTTCTTTTCTGAGCTTCATGATTTCCTAGAAAGGCCATCTGAACTGCACCAATGACCTCTCTAATGAGCTACTCTTGGACTGGCCCTGGTCAGCTGTATCAGTAACTGAGAGACACTATTGTCTCTCACCTGTTGCCACAAACAGCAGCAACCTGAGTAGCTTCTGAGTTAGCAGCAATATAAAGTGCAGTGTGAGCTGCTTTGTTGAAGGGCAGGACCAGCAGCAGGCCACAGGTAGGTCAGGAGGAGACTCCACCATCAGCACTGTGCAGTACTGTTCACCAACAACACGACAAAGGATGTGCTGATGAAGTTAGTTACAACACAAGCTTTTCACCTTATGACCCCTTTCCTTTAGAGCAGGCAGCAGTCTGTCCAGTATGAGAAACTTTCCGGAGCTCTTCACTAGCTCTTCATCAATCTGTAGGAAAGGTAGGAGGTGAAGGGAAAAAAAAAAGTGTTCATCTGTTTAATATTGTTAAACGCTGGGATTCTCTAAAGTGAAACAGACGTACAGGACCAGCGTTACTGGACAATCACCTTGAACTCCTGTGTGGCAGGGTCCAGAGGGTACTCCACCAGGTAGGGGTGGTTACAGCATCTCTTTAGCAGCATCAGGATGTTCTGCAGCTTCAGGTTGATCTGGGCATCCAGTGGGCTCTGGACATCCAACACTGGAGGGGAACTGGGGGAGACAAGAAGAGAAGAATTGTGAGCAGATTCAAGTTAGACTGTCACACATTAAGGAAGATCGTTATTACAACACAAGCTTTCAAAACATGGCACAGTTTGTTAAACAGCAGCACTTTCATATTAAAAGATGAACAGAAAGTAAATAAGAAAATGTATTATTCAGAGAAATAAAGAAACAAAAGTCATGAATTAAGCAGTGGTCTCCCAAGGTCAACATCACATTTCTATTTTAACTACGCAGGCTGACCTCTGCTCATGCTCCTTACGGACTTTCTCCAGATATTTCTCCAGGTCATAAGGTTCGTCTCCATGCGCTTCATTGTAGTCCACCACCTTCCTGCTACGACGCTTCGGCCTACCACTTGACGTCAGAGCTACAGGAGCCTCTGTCTAAATAAACCAAGAGACCACACAAATTCAGCACTTTCATTTTTACTGGCACTTTTGTAAACGTGATTCTATTGACTGATAATCATGATACTGTTGGTGCTACCTTTTCCTGGCCCAGCATCTTGGCAATAGTTTTGTTGACTACAGCGGTGTAAAAGGCCTCCTGTTTGGCTGTCAGAGAGGCATAAACAATGATTTCCTTCTTTGGAGGAACCTCCAGCGTCACGTCTGACTTCAGCCTCCTCAGCAGGAACGGAGTCAAAATCTGCAACAAGAGGGAGCCTTTAGAAAATAGACCTTTTCTTCTGCATCCACAGAAACACTCACCCTGAAGAGGATGGATCCAATAAATAATATACTTGGTATATTATCAAGCTAGTGTGATAGTCATGATTTGCGATGTTTTGGATGACTGACCTGGTGCAGCATGCTCAGGATGTTCTGCTCACGCTCTGCAGCCACCACACTCTCAGCCTCACCCAGGCTGTCGATGTCAAACCACGACTCAAAGCTAAACAGCAAACGACAAGTTAAACCTGTGCAGTTGTCACATTTGTCACATTTAACTGCATATTCAGATGGTATCTACAGGTGTGGTATTACTGAGTTTAGGTTGGACACGATGACAAGTTTATGTCTGAAGGTTTGAATTAATTGTTGAACTTCATTCAGAGACAGCAGTAACTACATATGTACTATAGGCACTTGTATATTTAGTGTCATTTCATGCTGTACTCTGATTGGCTGGTGTACTGGGTACTGTCCAACTGTTTTATCAGCAGAGTGTACTGAAACTTATTCCCATAAAGCACAAGAAGAGAACATCGGCTCTAAACCAGACTTTCCCACTCATCAAAATAATTGTTCAAGCAGCTGAACGTGTGAAGTGGATAGTACATTTGATGGATTTCTCTGGGAATGTTATTTATGTTTTCAGGAAAGTGATGCAATATGAGAATATTGCACATAATTAATTATGATGGATTTTTCACATGAAACTGTGCAGTGTGTCTTTAAACTGAGCAGTAGCTGTACTGTGAGTGGAACTCAGTGATGATAAGGATAACAGATACCTCTTGAGGTCATCAAAGACCTCTGGCAGGAGGAAGTTGAGGAGGGACCAGAGCTCAGCCAGGTTGTTCTGTAGCGGGGTGCCTGTCAGCAGCAGCTTGTTGTCGGTGGGCAGCGCCTTCAGCTCCCGCACCAGGCGACAGTTGAGATTTTTGATCCTGTGGCCTTCGTCCACTATCAGGTACTTCCACTGGATGTGCTGAAACAGCAAACGGACATGGCTTTGACAATAAAACAATTTGACAACAGCCCAATGTGTTCTTTTCAAACTGTTTTATTTAACTGACAATTCAAACCCCCCAAAATATACAGCCTGAAATGAGAGGAGATGATGATAAAACGTTTCATAAAGCAGGAACACAACAGCCTTACTTGAACCTGAGCTGATCAGGAGACTTTCTGCTCACTACTGTGCGTTACCAGCCCATGAAAACACGAGCTTCACGTCTGTCTCTATCTCATTCAGTCATTTGCACGCTGGTGTGATAACAGGATGAGCAGGGATCCTACCTGGAGAAATTTTCTGTCAATCATGGAGATTTCAAAGGAGGTGATAACCACAGGACACATGCCGAGGGGCCCCTGGGGCCTGCGGATCTGCTTCAGCAATTTGGCCCTTTCCGGCTGGGGGCCGTGGTAGAGCAGCACAGACACCTGGAACAAACACTCAACCTGTTCAGACTGTAGAGCTACAGCAGACACAAACCCTGTCAACCCGAGCTAGTTGATTTTGAGTCAGAGAAATCGTTTTAATGTGCTGTGATTATACTGAACACTTAAAATCTTGTGAGGTATATGAGTTTAGGAATCAGTCAAACAAGAGAGTCCTGCAGGATGAGATGAGGAGCATCTCATAAGGACGTCCTCCTACCTCTGGTGTGAAGCGCTTGAATTCGTTGATCCAGTTGGGCAGAGTGGAGAGAGGGGCCACCACCAGGAAGGGGCCCATGACTTTCTTTTCTATCATCATAGCGATGTGAGCGATGCATTGGATGGTCTTTCCCAGTCCCATCTCATCAGCGAGGATCCCATTTATGCCGTTCTCCCACAGCATCTGACAGCACACAGGGAAGAACAGCGACTGCTGTTTCACACTCAGCAGCAACATGCACCCTGAAGAACCTGAAGAACCATTCAGTGGGTTCTACTGTTGAAGACTGACAGGACCAGTTCAGTGAATACTGGAGACCAGCATGTCAGGCCTACAGGAAATGACACAATCTCCTACATGCCTATATTACCATGCATTTCAGAAACTACATAAATAACCATTTCTAACACTTGTCCACTCTGTTGGAGAAACTGAGACATTGAAAACACCATTACAGCATAAAGCGACTACACGACATAGAAAGCTGTACACTGGCTTCCATAAAGACTGGGTGTATACATTTGGACAGGTTGTAAATCCAAATCCTTGTATTTGGAGTCTGAGGGAGCTCTATGTTGCATCATGTGAAGTATGGGTTGCAGTGTTTTTGGTATGCATATCTGTTTAGTCAGCATCTGGTTATCAGATGTATCAGGATCTGGGCCGCACCAGCATCACCATGCACGTCTCCTAACTTTATGGAAATAGATACTAAATGAATAACTTTTTACTGTAGATGTAGACAGATGTGCATGAAAACACCTCTGCGTTACAGGCCTCTTCCACTGCCAACCCTCACTGAGCTTTGAAACTCAACCTTTAAGCAGACATGGACATTCTCTAAGTGCTCGCTCTGCTGAGGAAAACACTGTGTACTTGTTTGGGCGCGGGGGCTCTACACACACAAATGAATAATCACTTCGCACAGAGCAATGTCAGCCTACTGACCCTCAGCCACTCGATGCCTTCGATCTGGTACCACCTCATCACCCCTCCGGTGAAGAACTGCGGCTGCTGGGCGGGGACCGGCTGCCCATTCACCTTCCTGTAAGGATGCAGGAGATGTTTGGCGTTGTTTCGCACCGTCTCCGACAGACGGTTCTTGATGTCTTGGTTGGAATCGCTCATCTTCTCGATATCCTCAGCTTCTAGTTTCTTCTGGGCAGGTGCTTCATCCTGAAATCAAAGAGACAGAAACACACATTCAATTATCATGCCCATTTATCAACATTCAATTTAAAACCTACTGCAAAATGTAAGAACTATTACCACTTCCTCCACTTTTGCTTTCTTAGCGTGCGACAGGATTTCCTGGAAGACAAACCGAGCAGAACCAACATGAGCAGACCAGTAATCAACAAATCACTCAAACACAGTCAGATCAGTCAAATCAGAACTTACTTCTTTTGACATGACATCTGCTATTTTGTAATCTTCATCTCTCCTCCTCTTCTTCTTTTTATCTAGTTCAGAGAATAGAGTCACATATTTAGATTTGAAGCTTACACAGAGTTTAGCAGAATCACTGAAACTATTGGTATTTACACAGCAGTATGTATAAGAGAATTCATTTTCATTAACATATTGATATTAAATTGACCTTCTCACCTTTCTCAGGCTCAGCACTGTTTGTGTTCTGCACCTGAAAGACAATAAAGTCAGTGAAGAAGGTGAGAAGAGGATTGGAGTGCTCAGCTAAGATGGTTCATTAGAATAACTTGGCTCACCTTCTTTGCCTTCTTTTCAAGTCTCTCTTTCCTGAGTTTCTCCTGAAATCATTGACAGAACAACAGTTGGAGGCGTTACTGTGGCTGAGACTGAGCTAGCAGGTGCAAACACCGACAGGCAGTGACTGTTTCTCGTGCCCTTCACACATCCTGTACCTCATTCTGTTGCTGCTCCATTTTAGCCAGCAGGAATTTAGAGTAGATGTTGCTCTTCTGAAACAAATGCAGCAGCCTCTTGTACCGCATGTCATGAGAGTCCTTCTCCCACGACTCCCGAGCCTGGTGGTGGGCGTTTCACAATGATCACACATCAGTGACAGAGATCAGAACAGAGGTGGACAAGACCTTCATCTACATTTGATTCAATGAAAAACTATGTCATCAAAAAAAACAGTCACCAAGTTCTGACTCTGAGCAGATGCAACTTTGGGTACCTTGCTGTGATATCTGGTTCTATGGATGATTCAGTTCAGCTACACACACCATCCAGTTTTACTGACAAATGTTTTTTTTAAAAACAAAACGGGGTTATCACATCTTGTGCAATTAAACAACACACCTTTTCCATCATCTCCTTCTCCTTCCTCTCCCCCTCCTCCATCAGCTGCTTCTCCTCTTCTTCCATTTCCTTCGTTATGACGCTCTCAGACGTCATGTTCTCAGATTTCACAGCGACCTCTTCAAAGAAACGACAGCAATGGTTAAGCTGCAGGCTGTGCTGATACAAACTCTCTGACAGCTAATGGTGCTGACAGAAACACTTATTACACTGATTTAACTGGTATTAGCTCAAGAAAAAAAGCCCAGTAAGCTTGTGTGGCCCCGAGGCTCATAGATGAGGGTCTTTGTGACTGACCCTTGGCTCCGGTCTCCATGGCTGTGCCCAGTGGCTCCTCAGACTCATCTGGTTTGGGGCAGTGGGGGGATGCACTCCGGGTTTCTTCCTTCAGGCTGTTGACATGAACAAGAACACAGATGAGATCTGAAGGGGGGACAAGTTGGTCACTGCTGGACTAACACAGTTGATATTTTCTATATGTGTGCTGCTCTTTCTATCTGTGTGATCTTTGTAATGTGCTACTGGAAAGTTACATTTCCCTGAGGGAGTCATCCCAAAGGGATCAATAAAGTGAAGTCTAAGTCTAAGGACGCCCCCCGTGGACTCTAAAACATGGTGGCGTTTCAACTCACAATGACAACTTTCAAGTCAACAAAAGACAGGAGTGAGTGTGTGTGTGTGTGGTGATCACTCTTACTTCACTTACCAGCTCATTGTTGCAGACGGTGAGGCTGAAGAAGGTTTCGGCTGAACTATTGCAGGAGTTACACAAGCAGGTTATTCAAGCGGTTATAAAGAGTGTGTAAGCAGCACAACACACCGCCAGCTTATTTCTGACGTTACTGGCGCGCAGGGCGGAAGGTGTCGCGATAAATTCCGAAAATAAAAAGTTCTTCACAAACAGCGAGCCGGAACTGTCTCAGGTCTGTGTGTGTGTCGGTCACGATGCTCAGCTCCACACCGGGCAGCGCGCGTCGTCCTCCGCACTCTGCGGCACCGGACCAGCTTCTTACGTCCGGCCCAAACCTTTCAAAATAAAACTGCTTACGCGGAAGTTACGCTGGAGAGCTACGTTGAGAGGTCGCTATCTTCTTTTATTTTCAGACCGAAACTTTCCTTTTCTTCCGCCGTTTCCTACACACATTCGCCTCACTTGACGCAGCTGAGAATTTTATTATGGGCGGGGCGATTCAATTTCGCGCCAGTGAGGACGAAACCACTGGTTCTATAATAGGGGGCCATTTGATTCCAGTGGCAATTCTGTATGATTTTAGCAGTAAGCAGCTTTAACAGAATGAAACCTGCATACGGATATTTTGATTAATGATCTCTATTAGTTGGTTTATGGAAGCCAGAGCGTTTCATAGACAGAGGAAATAATTAAAAAACTCTTCCACCCCTGTGAGTAGAAATATGTGCTACGCCTCATCTGATGTTTCCCGCGAATGTAGTTTGCTGCTCAAGGTCCCAGCATGTCTGTGGGGGTCAACTAGGTCATCATATTCCATACTGAGGATGTGTTTGTCATTTATTTATTTATAATAGCTTTAAAAGGAGCTAACAGATGGATGTTAGCTTATGTTTGCATCAGTAAAACTAAGTGCATTTGATGCATTTGTGCATTCAATGTGGAAGCTGGTTCATTGCCAGTGGTGTAGGCCCTATATCAGAAATTCCCATAACATATAGTATATACCAGACTGTATATCCCATGGCATCCAGAGCATCACGGCACATCATTCGTTCAGAGATATGGTGGATATATATTTGAACTGCGTGGCTTCCCACACAGAGATGGCACACTACCTGATATTCAGCAAGAAGAAATGTGGCCTGCTGCAGTTAGAAATGGAGACAATGGTTACACAATGTAACAGTCCAGTACAGAGCAGAGCAAAGGAGAAAACAGCTCTTCGTCTGCAAAGAGTGAGGGAGAGCATACTGTTTCACACACCAACAACCAAAACACTCAACATGAAGTAAGTCAGAAAAATGAGACATCCTGCAGACAGAAACAAATGAAAGAGTAGATGGATCATTAATTCATAGATAATTACAGGAGTTATTAGGTTTCATCAGACATCTTAAGATGTGATTGTAAGGTTTTTTTTTGCATATAACATATAACATTTTTTTCATTCAAATGTAACTTAACCATGTAATGTAATACTACCAGAAAAACTGCAGATGATCATTAAAAATCCAAGAATTCACATTATAGACATGACCCCTGACTATGCCTGTAACAGTTTAGCCACAGTATGTCACACTGGTCATACATATTGTAAGTACCTTTGATTGATTAGTTCCAAAAACTGCTTGACCACATGTTGAGATTTTTTTAGATTCCTCATGTTGCATACTGTTCATAAAGCTGCTGCAGTTTGTGCTTGTTACCAGCAGAGGTCCATAAAGGTCACAGATGAATTCTTCACTGTGTACCACAAGCAGACCACAGACTGTAGAACAGAAAAAGAAAGGACTTCAAGTTATTACAATTAGATTTCTGTTTATAATGTAGACATAGTCTTTTTTCTCGCTTCTTCCACCCTCCATCCTTTATGTACATCCTCCCTGTCCTGCCTTTTACTCTATTTATTTTCCCTTCCTCTGTCCTCTCCATTTATACATTTTCTTCCCTCCTTTTTTCTGCCTTGTATACCTTTTTTCATCCTATTATTACTTTTTCCCTCTTTTCTTTCATACTCCTACCTTTTTTTTAATTCACAGGTGCTGTAACACATTGATCAAATGCTTCATCCCTCTGTCTGTAAAATTTCTTTCCAGCTTGTATCAAACTTATATTAGTCCTATAAATCCAGCCTCAAATAAAAAATAATCTGCTTTTGGTAAACACAATGAAATGAAAATGCACAAATTGTTCTTTGCATTTGATAAAATGTAGATTGCAGGCATACTGTTGTAATTGTGCTATGTGTTGGTTTCCTGTGGACTGTGGACAGTTAAACAGAGTAAACCACACTTGTGTTAAAGTTGAGCAAAGGCCAGAGTCTCATCCAACAGGGATCAGTGTGTTTCTCTTTGGTTACGTGTCCTCTGCAACACTGAAGTCATCATGTTTCAGAGAAGTGCTGGCTCAAATGCTTCCTCTCTCTTTCAGTCCGTTATGTAGACCACAGGCTGGAACTTTGTGGGATTTCCTGTGAAATCTGCTGATGTGTGTTCAGTAGAAACTAGTCCACACTCTAGTGTTTTAGAATTGAGGTTAACTCGCTAATGAGTGCTTGAATGTCCACAAACACATTTATGGCCATTGTGTTGTGACCTGACCTTCGTATGCAGCTGTACAATGGAGCACTGTTGTAACATTCTTATCCATACAGCAAACACTAGTCCCAGAGTTCCTTTCAAACTGATTTCAGTTGCCTTTATTAAGAAAACAAGAGGACATTGTATTTTATATATGCAATTCTGTACTGAGATTACACAGCACTTTGCAAAACAGACTATGTAACTGGCATCAGATATGCCAAATGAACATAGAATAAATAATTCCAACTGGTTTTCTACACATCTCACCAAGAATTGCAGACAGGTCCTCCCATTTCATACAGTCTGGTTGTACAATATTTATTTTCAGTTGTGTTACATTTTCAAAGTGTTACATGTTGAGGAACAAACTTACAGTTGTCTTCAGCCACAAATTTAATGCAGAGATAAAGAGTCAAGACTATCCCAATAACGTATTGAACACTACAGAACTGGCAAATCAGATTTGACATAATATATACATAATGTTTATGTACATATACTGTTGCACTAGACTTTGATGCCGGACTGTGAGACACTGCTGCGTAGAGGTTGGTGAGAAAAGTAAAAAAAACAACTTTGAATGGGGACAGACTGACAGATACAAGCTGATACAAACAGCAAAAGAATCACTGAAGGAAAAGAGGAAGAAAAGAAAAGGTCCATACAAACAGAAACCTTAATGAAACCGTTTCATTTACCAACCCGACCAAAGGAATGCAGAAGAACATTCTCACACACAGACGCACACACATACGCACACATTTCTCATGAACCTGCATTCAGAGGGCCAAATAAAAGATTAGTCTCTGCGAGGTCTGAGATAGGGGATGATGGGGAGTCGGAGCCAGGTCGAATGATCACGTATCGGTGGAATTTGTCATCAATAACGGGACAGTATGACAAGAAGGATGCTTTATTTGTTTTTGGTAGTGCGGCTATATTATGTACAGTACAAATACAGGCAACTTCATCTTGTTCTCACACAGACATGTTGTGAGTCATGTCTTCCCTGTCCTGTCTGGTTGTGGAGGGGGAGGGAGCGAGGGGGGTCAAAGTGGCAGCGGATTCTCTCTCAGCAGCATCCTCCTGATGAAGGCTTGACAGTAGTGCCGGGGGTCAGCTTCACGTTGGGCTTCTCGCCTCCTCCGGCTGTGGCCCCGGGGCCCATCCTCTTCTTGATTTCAGCAGCCATGGTCATAAATGCCTGCTCAACATTGGTGGCGTTCTTGGCGCTAGTTTCCAAAAAGGGGATGCCCAGAGAGTCTGCAAACTCCTGGAGAGGACGAACAGGACAGGAGATGAGAAACATTCTTTGCAGTTGTGCGGTTGATGAAGCAATTATTCAAATAACTAGTGCAAAGAGTGTTCTTCTTCAAAGACACAACTCCCTGCCAGCAGCCAGGAGCAGCACACAAATGTGTATATGCAGCAGCCTCTGTGTGTGAGAGGACATTGCTGCCCGGTTACCTTTGCCGTTGTGTAATCCACCACCTTCTTTGTCGTCAGGTCACACTTGTTTCCAACCAATAGCTTGTTGACATTTTCACTGGCATAGCGGTCAATCTCCTGTAGCCACTGTTTGACATTGTTGAAGGACTCCTGAGACAGGAAGCAGATCAACATTAGCACCACAAAGAACTGCTGCAAGACATGAGCAGCTTTCACTGCCTTTCTATTAATGCAATAGTGATCTGGTTCCATTCAGAGGTGACGGGATATGTGTGGGCAAACTTCAAGACTGCAACATGTCATGAAGGTTAGAGGGGCTCACACTCTCATATCTCAGATAAACATACAGTGTGGCTGTAACATGGACTCTCATTATAGCTTACATGTATGTCTGCCCTCAAGTCAGATGTGGCTACCTGAACTTCTATCACCACATGTTCTCAAGAGGACCCTCCTCACGTTCCACATTTTAAACCAGGACTATTTCAACACATGATCAGGGAACCAGAGGACATAGTGAGCTTACTGCTCTACCCTATGCAACAAGATGAGACACCATGGAGTGGAGAGACTGAACTCTCTGTCTTATGTGCAACCATTTGTGTTAAGATTCCATCTTGTGAAAAGATAGATCCCAGAGCCACACCTTAAAACAGATTTTTTTTTTTATTTAGGTCAAATATAGATCTAACTACAGTGTGCAGCAACAGCAGACCATTAGTGTACACAATGTTTCAGCTCTCTAAAACATCAAAGTGCAAACATCAGGATTTCCTTTTTGCTTCTCTGACTCTAAAAGTTCTTGTCCAGCTTTCAGAGACCATACAGTGTAGGATCCAATGGGAGGACATTCACAGGCCAGAGAGCAGTGACTTGAGTAGGTAGTGAGAATAATTAGCTTAGTCTGTTACACTGATTAAGAGCATACACACAATGCCCAGATTCCCAGCTATAACTGGAAGCAACAAGCATAAACTGGATGTTTATCCATCTATGCAAAAGAGGAAAGACACATTTGTCTCACCACTGTGATAGGTCGTACATTAGGGCCCTGTGATTTCCATGATATGGAAAGCACAGACAAGAATCATTGAAATGTATCCTAAAAATGGAATGAACTGTAATATATAGAATATTGTGGAATCTGTCAAAATGTAAATGCATAAAAATTATGGTTCTTGCCATTATAAGATTTTTTTTGCAGTACACATGACTGCAGTCATTTACAGGCAGCTTGTTTCTGTCTGTATTTTCATCAAATGAGTACAGCTAACTGTGAGACAAGCATGCAGGTGAATTTCTAGAATTTCTAAGTGTCACCAAAGTCATTCCACACCTCAATGCTCTCCTGTTACTTATACTACAACACATTGTTTGAAAAGAAAAGCTAAATTTAGCTGATTGTTTTGGGAGAAAAATAGGTTAACTCTGATAAATATAACTTAACACAGCCCTTGATGCTGGTCAACCAGTAACAAAACGAGGGAAATCTCACGGTTATCATTTGTTCTAGTGGGTATAAAATGGTGTGTTGTTATACTGACCTGGTCTGTGACATCGTACACTACAATGATACCATGGGCACCTCTGTAGTAGCTGGATGTGATTGTACGAAACCTCTCCTGACCAGCTGTATCCCACTGTCAAAGAAAAAAACACATTTGACAACTGTATATATTTTGACACTGACAAAACAACTCACTTAATACAGCTTTTAACGCTGAATACAAATGTTATCACTAACAAACATCTTTACCAATGTTAAACTGCTTTGACCATTCATGTAGGGCTTCCTAATGTTTTATTCTTGTGAGTCTGAAAGCTTCCTGGGACATTAAAATTCTCCACTGAAAGGTATAATAATATCTACTTAACATAGCACACTCCTCATTTCTCCACTCTGTACATAATATTTACATTAAAAAGAAAAGGTTGTTACTATTTGATAATTATCTTGTTAGTTAGACAGTTCTGAGAGACGACTGCCTGTTGCTTTGGGTCTTAATACTGCATGTTGACAAGTGACAAAACAGAAAAAAGTTAAGCTTTAATGTTTCCAATTGTGCAGATGTCCTAAAACACTGCCTTTGTGAGTGAATCATTGTTACTAAAGTGATAGTGAAGTATAAGCACATTATAAAAACAAAAACAAAGCAGTAGGTTACTTACAATCTGGAGTTTAATAGTCTTTCCATCTAGTTCTATGGTTCGTATTTTGAAGTCCACACCAATAGTGCTAATGTAACTTTCTGTGTATGTGTCATCCTGCAGGGAGAAGCAGAGTTAGATGGCTCACACATCCTGTTCACTTCCTGCTTCACTATATGCACACACGCTCATACACACAATCACTACAAGTACTTGTGAGAAGTAGCCATGGTGTTGGTATGGAGAAAGTTTCAATAGTTTAGTGGAGCATGTTACACTTTAACCGATTGAGTATGCACACAAAGGCATCATGGTCTGTTCACAGTTTCTTATTAACACACAAACTAAGCTAAAATTGCTGAGATACATTGTTATCCAGTTAAGGACAGCTTTCAACTACCTGCATGACTCGCTGCACAGCAAAACAAGAGTGAACAGAAATGAGCTTTTTTGGGGGGAAAACTTACTGCAAATCGAAGAAGAAGGCAAGATTTTCCAACACCAGAGTCACCAATCAGGAGCAGCTTGAATAAATAGTCACTGTGAGGGAAGGATAAAACAGCTCTAGTAAGAAGATATTCAGAAATTGTTAACCAAGTGAGTATGTTACAGATTACCCATTTAACTAGATAAACAGTTGTCAGGGACATAGCCTGCAGCTGCTCCAGCTGAACATGCACTTGGTTGTCTGACAGCTCACCTTCTTGCAAGAATACATTAACATATAAAAGACACTCTGGCCAGCTCAATTCTCTTTATTTCAGTACACAAAATATATTTTTTCCACAACAAGCTCGAAAACAATCTAACTCTCTCATTTAATGTCAGTTTCAATGACAGGCAAATAGGCTCATCAGCACTAGTGTTATTACATCACTTAGCAGAGTGGTGGAAAGGTCTACATTTTACAAGGAAACATCCAGAACACTGAACCCTGCTGAGCTCAGGCCCCTTTCATAAGGAAGTGCAGGAAGGGAAGACAGAGTAGAGAAGTTCTCTTTTCTTGGACACACACGGAATCTCTCTACTCCAGTTCTGATTCATCTTTACTGAGCTTACAGAACACCTGAACAGTTCATACGATTGTGTAGGAACACCATCCAGGTCCAGTTTGGGTTGTGAGGCCTGCACCTCTGCCCCCTAAAAGTTCTGGGTACTTTCCAGTGACCCACATGCAACAGTATTGGGGTGGAGTTAGCAGTGCTGAACACCACACTTGTGCACAGGAGGTATTAATACAACAGGGAGGCGCTACACACTGTTCTATCAATATTAGAATTCAGGAGACTTGTTCACTAGTGTTTCAAAGAGAGGTGAGTCAGTAAGAGAACAGAAAGTGGTTACTAACAGCAATAACTCAAAACTGAAAGCAAACTGCTGCTCTTACCAGTTTAGTGAGACTGGGGGTGAAATTTCCCTCTCAGAGGGCATTGTTGAGGCACAGGACAATGTGCACAGCATGGCCAAGATATTCTACTATTACATTTAGATTATTGAGTCAAATGACCCACCTTATCATTGTCATGCAACAAGGCAGGTCTTTACAGACTGCAGCTACCAAACAGGTCAAAACTACATCCTGCACCTCTTAAGACGCCTAAAAAGAAACCTATCCTGGGATCCAGTGCCCTGGCAATATAATTAATGTTACATTTTTTCCAGATTCCCAGATGTGAAACAGGAGAAAGGACATGGACTTCTTGAGTTGTAATAAAGGAGGATGTGCTACCTCCTGGTTTGAGAATCTCAGGACAGAAACATGATAGTTTGTCTTTGTACACACAGTCAAATGATTGAGTATGGCTACTGCTGTTCATATCACAGAGCTAATAGTTCAAACATTTTTTAGTAAAAGAAGTATGTGATATTATCACTGATATTTTATCAGTAGGGGGAGAGCAAAGACGTCAGTTCTTTGCTGAACTGGGCCTGGTGGTTGGAGTGTTATCCTTCCTCTCAGGACCATCCCAGTTCCCCTCCTTCTCATTGTGATAACCTCCAGTCATTCCCTTTTCATTAAGCCTGTGACTGGACAACGGCTGAGCTCTAACCGCTCAACACAACTCTAACGACACTGCCAAGGTAACCAAAAACGACAGCTTGGAATTCTGCAGCCCAAAATTAGCTAGGAGTAAACTTTGATGTTGGCCTCAAACCTACAAACTCTAAGCCCCATCACTCCCATAACTCTGGTCTGTTCACCATGGTATGGGCCACAGGAAAGCTGTGAAATACAGCCACCCCAAGCAGGCCAACCTTCATTTTGACTGAGCCTTTTAAGAAGAAGATCTGAAGCATGGCCTGAGTATCTAGTCGAAGGAGATGAATCATTAATACAAGATTTAACAGTCTGCACTAAGGAATAGGGACCAAATGTCACTATTTCGAAAAGTAACAGAAGGAAAAGGGCCACATGTGTTGTACATGGTAGAGAAATTGAGTAAAAGTTCGTCAACAAAGAAAAAAAACACTGCATGTCACTCCAGAAAGTGTGCAGTCCAGTGCTGTGAACATTTGTGAATGACAAACCAGGGAGAGAGACAGCTCCTGTAGCGGATTGCTCAACGCTGCTGTGGTGAAATCAAGGGCTTGTCCTGTGGCATGTGACCTACACATGACTGAGAGGCTGTTTCACCACTGCCAGACATATGACCGAAAACTGAGTCATGCCCAGTACCAGGTAAAGCGTTAAGCCAATTCCCTGGACGTAAATAACGACTGCCCGTGTGAAAGTATCGATATGCTAACAGCAGCAAGGAAAGCAGCAGCGTTAGCCTTCACACCGGCTGAATTTAGGGAGCCCTTGTTGTCAAGTCATACTGACTGGGTGTTCGCAATGGTGTAGCTGATAACAGTGTTTCAGCTACACGATTACGACTGATCAGTACAAAGACATAAAGGCTGGCGTCACAGCTTGCAGTCAAAATCCAACAAGGCACCTTTGTCCTGTATTTACACCCGAACCGGACCCACTCAGCAGAGCTCCAGCCCCTGGGCCAACAGCTGCTCCCAGTGTTAACATGGATATAATGAACACTGTGCTATTAGATACACATAAATATCGACTGATAGTTAGCGTTAAACACCTACATTTCCACCGACATGACAGGAAAATGTTCACATCTCAAGCTAGCAGTGTAGTGAGGCTAACGTCAGCTGATGTTAGCCGCTAACTTAGCTCAACTGCTAATATGAAGTTGTTTATCAAAGCCAACTCACTTCTTAGCACAAAGCTAACCTGAGCTAGCCGGCTAAAATATGACTCCGTCCTTAAATAAGATACTCACTATTCGGGATTCATTGTTGACTCGCTGTGTGGGGTGTCCCGTCTCGTGAAACGTCTCTTTTCCCGTCAGCAGGTAAACGGCGCTGTGTAGTCGTGTAAAAGGGAGCGGTAGCTAGCTTACACTGCTCCCAAAACCACGGCCGGTTACTTGTTTCTCGGTAAAAATCCAAAATGGCTGCAACTCCAACCAGGAAACTGCTAACATTAGCCAGGTCAGGAATAACACAGGAATATGTGGCTTGGTATTACGGATGCTTCGTCTTCTGAAACAGAATAGTGAGTCGTCGTGCAGCTTAAGGCGAACAAACAGGGGATGTGTGTAAATGTGCTGCTAACCGGCACCTTTCTCTTCTTCTTGCTGAGTGTGTCGATACCGCAGCAGCGACCTGTCAAGCCCTGCGAGGGATTACGTCATTTAGTGAAACGTGGCACAGAGCAGTCATCCAGAGCAGCTGGTCAGACTGCACAGCGCACACTACTTCCGGACACGCGCTTCAACATAAACCTCAGGCTACTGATCGTCCACAGCGAGGCTTTTATTCACAAAAAAGAAATATTATTTAAGGTTTCATCCTAGTTTTACGTGCCCAACTTGACGAATGAGCTCTGTGTTAGAGAGCATCCAGATCCTGTGTGCACTTGGGTCTTTAATGATCACACCCCAGACTGACCTTTGAAATCCCTGATGATATTTAGCAGTGTGAGTAAAATAATCAGTATAATCTAGGTGTCACAAACAAGTCTCTCATCAGTTCAGAAATGTGTGTCCTGACCTCATGTGCCTGTCATGAGTCATGGCTGCCGTTACTAGTATTAGAAAGAAAGGTAGGCTAAAATGGCATAAGTCAATTAAGGGATCAGTGTTTGATTAACTCCTTTAAATTCAGCGGCTTCAGGAAAACACAGGCAATTTGGAGTTAGACAGAGTAATTGTCCAAGACACTGAAGCTCTTCCTTCAGTTCACAGAAAACATTCACATGTCAATTCAGAAATATTGGCAGGAAAAAAACTGAAGGCTCATCCATCATTTCAAATCATTCTCCTCACAACCACCTGAGTATCATCCGTTTTTACCCCACCAGCCAACACTACAGTTTGTATGTGGATGTGGTTAGTACATTTCTCAACGGACACTTTGTCAGTTCAAAATGTGTTAGGAAACTCAACAGGATGCAGTGCACACCTCACTGTGAGACAGAAAACAACCAAGTGAGAGGACATCAGAGAGACAGGCCAATATTTGATTTTCAAATGAATTAAACTTGATGTAAAGAAATATTAGAATTTGTCTTTGACTCACTGCCCAAGGCTGAAAAAAATATTTTGATAAGGTCTTAATGAGGATGTATTTTTTAAAATACAAATGAACAAAAAGAAAAACACAGTGACTTGCATTAATGTTTAGAGGGGAGAAGGGAACAGGAGAAGAGAAATAGAGATGAAGAACCAAGAGGGTAAGGGATGAGAAAAGGGGAAAGGAGAGAGGATAGTAGGAAACAACAGGAGAAAAAAGAGCAGAAGGAGCAATGCTGTCATTTATACATTAAACAGAAATGTCAGATTTCCATGACCTTTCCTAAATTAATTTTTACTGTTTGAGGTTAGCCTGGAGCTATTTTAATTACATGTTGCCTCTTCTTATTTTACAGTGGTTTAATGGCAGAATCTACACATTTAGAGGGAAACCTAGCTACTCTCTACAAAAACAATGAGGTGAAAAGGGTGAAATTAATAAGTATCCTCAAACATGCATAGGTATCAAACAATAGGATAATGGCTGAAAAAAGACAGAACAGGTAGATCAGAGAAAAAACTGATGGTGTGAACCATCAGTATGTCTGTCCACTCATCAGAGATCGAGAAACAGATGTGAAGCTGACATGTGGCACTGAATGGTGTAAACGCAAGCCAGACAGAGCTGTTAATGTTCATTCAACCAGCAACTGTACTGTCTGTGCCCCTACAACAATGATCCTTTTGCACACAAACAACTGTTAGAAAGTGTTTCATTTAATTTGTAAATGATGTATCAATAAGCTTGTAGTGAGCAACAATAAATACAGTCAATTATCAACTTCATGTCCTTATTAGGTCTTTCAACGAGGAAGTGATGATTGAATGACAAAACTAACATTATAAGACTTTGAAGTGTTACTTTCTGTTAGTCCAGCTCCGGAGCCTCCACACAGCTCCTGCCAATATGCTCCAGCTGGTGAGTCAGAGCTCCTGCTGCTGCTCTGTGGACTGGAAGTTCAATTCAGGCTCACACATGTTAAAAAGGAAGGACAGCCATCCTATAAGGCAAAGCGTGAGTGTAAACACAGCAAACTGTGAGGTGGAATATCAGACACTTACATATAGTCTTGTCTGAGATTCTCTTTGTGATTCAATTATAAAAATCAATTATTCATTTATCATTACAGGTGACAGAGAGGGTGATCAGAGTAGGGAAGTCTTGAAAAATTTGAAAAATTGACAGTTTTAGGAGCACCTCGAGATGTGATCACCACAACATAGAGTTCCTGAATGATTCCTTCATGAAAGTTTAGAGTCTCTAGACATCTTCTTCTCCATTAAAATGATAAACAAACAGCATGCTATAGCATCCACAGCCAACTGATACACCTGATCCTAACATGTTTTAAAAAGTCAGTTGTGCTTCTTGTCAAACTTAAAGCAGAGCCTTGCTGGAAGAAATTGGAAAAACAAATAAATCATATGCTTGTACACAGAGACATCCTGCAGTCAGTTCACAAAGTGGACCCCTGAACTCCCACAAGGCCCTGGTCCTCCTCTCTGCCCTGCTGGGCTGCACTGGGCTGGGTCAGGCTGTCCATGGCAGAAAGGATGGAGGAGAAAAAGTGTTCAGTGTGAGTCTTCAGAACACCAGACTGCCTCTCAATCAACAACAGGGCGTCCCTGATATCTAAAAACAAGGAGACAGAATGCAAAGAGACTCAAATGTGAACTGATGAGATGAATAATGACGTTTTGGTTTATAATGCTGGATATTACAGACTGACGTGGAGACGTGGTGTTGATGCACTTCAGGAGAAGCTGTCCAGTGTGCAGAACACAGGAGGTCAGGGGCTGATGGCTGCTCACTTCTCTCTGAAAACTCTGAAACAAAGGAAAGCATCAGCCTTACAGAACGTGCATAAAATGTGGAACGACACACTTTATAAAAGGCATATATGCCACTGAAAAGAATGCAACACTTGATCCAAAAGCACCAGGTAGTGAACAGACTGTAAAACTCTTGTAGTCATGCATCATCTTCCCTGCTTAGTGATTTAAAGTGTTTAAATATAACCACTTTAAACTTTGGTAACTAACCAATTCATCAGTTAGTCTACTGATAACCACCAATTTTGATAACAAAGACATTTCTTGTTCTACATTTACTGCTTTTCTTTTTTTATATCATTGTTAGTGCATGGTCATCCATATTCATGCTTTATATTCACGTGTGACTCAAAGTGTTCACCTGTCACTCAGCATCTTGTAAAGATGAGGTTTTGTTTGAGGGCTGGCTCTGATTAGCTGCATGTGACTGCAATGTTGTCATACAACAAAAATAAATCCCAGTTCTGTGTATCATCTGTTCATTGAATGATTTCATTCAGTCTGGATAACTGACTTGAAATAATGGGAATACTGTGTTTTTCTCCGTCATGAACCTGTAAGTGAAACATGCTGACTGAAAGAGAACAAGTGCCAAATACTGGAGAGATACTTTATCACAAGGTTCATCTCAGATGACAGGCAGCCTGCAGCCTGTATTTTAATGTGAGAGTGAATTATTATAACCAACTGAAACAGCATTACTGGTTAATAGAAATTAGCCTAATTTATCTCATCAAACCCACATGTGACATCTTCACACTCACAAAAGTGTATCACCTCTCCAGACACTCAGCGTAGTAGAAACACAAGCACTTGTGAAGAGTTGATGAACCTGAGAATAAACATGATTTACTGATGGAATAATGAATCTTCCCTTAAGCGAGTGAGTAGAATATATATATATATATATGTTAGAATATAAATATATTCTATAAAATAGTTTATTCCCTCAGCTGCTGAACAGTATATTAAAGTGATTTTACTGAACAATGTTAAACTCCATTCACTCATCTCCCGTCCTTCCATGGGCTTACAATGCTCATATCACGATTTAATATACTTATAATAGCAATGATACTATACATTGTGTTAGAGCCAATTTCTATTCATCTTATATTTTTGCTAATTTCCTCCCCCTGCTGGCACTTTTAGGTTATGTTTGGC
>JBAJHX010000033.1:882416-893349 GCA_037176925.1 Amniataba percoides | reverse complement strand
CATGTGGGAAATAAAAGTGTGACTTTTCATGGAAAACACAAAATTGTCTGGGTGACCCCAAACTTTTGAACGGTAGTTTATATTGCACACACACAACAGTCTTAATCAGCCAACTCCCCTGACCTAGTAACCTATGACCTGATGTATGGATATATTCATTCTTCTGTTACATCTCAATAGGAGTAATGTGACCAGGCAAAACCTGGCAACAAGTATAAATAAAATACAAGAATATATTCCAGAGTGGTAAGTAGCCTCTGAAGAAATGTGTAATGTGGTTTTCCAATATGGTGCTGAGCTGTGGAATATGTCGCACTGTAACTACCAAAAAAAAGACAGAGGCCTCTGCCACTGGTGGGGGTCCACCACCACAAAACCTCACAACTGCAGAGGTACTTGCTCTGAGCAGCAATCAAGGTCGACCACTGGTGGAAGGAATAGAGGGGGTGACCACCTCAGAATTTGTACCACAAAGTGTGCGGGATCAGTATGTTGAAGCTATTGTGCACTACTTTCACTCCAATGGTTGTCAGTTTTCTGTTATAATAACTAATGGTGTTACTGTCAGTGGTGGGAGACACCATCCACCTGCTTGATCCACAGACCACAGTGGACATCCATAACCCGTGTGTGAGTAGTTGTATTCAGTTTTATTTTTCTTTCGGTAAAAATACAATGTATCTCACGCATGCCTGTGATGTACCACAGTGTTCCTCTGTTTGCAGTTTGATGGCACCAGCACATCTCGTGCTTTAGATGAAGAAACTGTGTCAATAGACACAGAAGTACCAGAGGTATTTAATATTCAAATGTGAAACAGTTTGGATACTTCTGCAGTCTACCTATTCTGTACTAATAGGCCTAATTATCATCAATACACTTTACTGCAGGTTGCAACAGGAACACAAATTCCATCAAGAAAGAGTGACGTAAGTAACTCTTTACATTACTATCACCACCTACATACTTACTCACAGGCACATTCCTCTATCACAGGATATCCGAACTTTGTACAACAAAAACCTTCTCCTGGGTATGGAAAGTACAAAACTGGACAAGGAGTACAAGAGGCTGAAAATAAAAAAGATCCAGCTGGAGATTTTTGAAACTGAAGAGGGATGTAAATATCAATTGTGACAAAGGAGAAGAAGGTTGTGGTGAGAACTAAATTTAATTCTCTGTTTTTCTCTCCACTAGCTTGAAATACATGATTAGATAAAATAACAATTCAACACAACTTGGGCACATGTCTTCATTATTATGGTACAGTACAGTACCAAGTGTTTCTTTTATTATTTTTACAGTCACTATTGAGGAGACATCACATTACAAACTAGGCAACTGAAATATGGTGTTCAAATGTGTAGGCATACATTTATATTCACATTGTGGTGCTATGGCCTAGCTAAGTTTTGAAATAAATTAGGTTTTTTGGTCATCTATATTTAGCCTTATAACACTTGTACTAACTTAAAACTACTATTGTGGCCATGCTAAAGTATGAAAAGTAAAAAGTTGCAACTAAGACTAACTGAAATATGTATCCCTATAAAAGTATCTTACTGTTTTTCCATCCCTGTGTTCAGGAATGGCCATGTCAGTATCTTCCCATTCCTCCTCCACCATGATGGTGGGCAGTCTTTTCCGGCGTAACAGTGCAACATTGTGCAGGACTGCACAGGCAATGACAATGTCACATCCACGATGAGGTGTCACTCTGAGCCCTTTAAGACACTGGAACCTGCAGGGAATAAAGCAGGAAAAGACTTGAGCCTGAAAAGTTATCCACAATGCAAAATGTACAAAAACTGAAGTATACTTAAGTATACCATTAATTTCAAATAGATCTGTCCGAAGTCTGGCATGGTGCCTGAGAACTTTAAGCAATGAACCTGGATTTAATATGGCCAAAGGTCATCTCTATCTGTGCCCTTGTCTTGGAATGTGCATGGTTAAAAGCTCTCTCTGCCTCTGTTCCTGGGTCTGGATATGGTGTGAGGAGGTACGGCAGGCATGGATAGCCTCTGTCCCCAAGCAGGACACCATTGAACTCTCCTGCAGAAAAGAGAAATGTTGGTTAGATATACATGTATTAAGACTTAAAATTTTTATACAATATGAGTCTGATATGGCTATCTACAAAAAGTATGATAAGCACTTTAATTCCTTAAGATTACCTCCTTACCTACACCTGACCTGTCATTACATTCCCAAATCTATGCCTATGCTGTAAACACCTTACTTCAAAAGTAAAATCCTTCAGGCAAGTAACAACTTTCTCTTGCCTTGTGCAAACCTCTGTGCCAGTGATGATGCTCGGATGATTCTTGAATCATGAGCAGATCCTGGCCATTTTGCCTCAATATTGGAAATTAAATGATTTCCATCACAGATCATCTGTATGCATGAAGGATAGCATCCAATGATGAGGTACACTTAGTTTCACGGGGCATTACTCAAAACATTACTCAAAATTACTCAAAGAGGTTGATGAGGTATTTTTCAAAATATGACATGTGAAATCCAATTCATAGTCTATGGACAATTATCACCAATACATACATATACATTTAGGCTATGGTAAGATTTCCAGTTCATGTAGTCTGCCTCCGCAAGTCCAGCAGGGGCCTGGATGTGTACATGGGTGCAGTCTAATGCACCGATGACATTGGGGAAGCCTGGGGGAGATGATGAACATGATGCAGATAAGTTAGCCTGTAGGTACTTTTACATTTACAACTATTGTAAATATCACATACCTGCAATTGCATAAAACACCTCCTTGATCTTCTGAGCATCTTTATGGCCAGGGAAGAGGATGAACAGCTCTAATTAAAATAACTAATGACCTCCTCCTCGCATCCGATTCTGGTTTTCTGTCCATCCTCATCCTCCTTGATTTAAGTGCTGCTTTTGACACCATATCACATTCCATCCTCCTCAGTGGACTCTCCTCACTTGGTGTCACTTCCACTCCCTTTCTCTGGTTCCAGTCCTACCTCAAAGACCGCACAGTTTATAAAACTCAAATTATTCACTTCTGACCCCTCCCTAGTCTCCACTGGTGTGCCCCAAGGCTCTGTCTTGGGGCATCACCTATGTCCTCCCCCTTGGTCTTATCTTTCATAAATTAAACATCTGTTTCCACTATTACGCAGATGACACCCAGCTCTACCTTTCCTGTAAACCTAACTCCACACTCCCACCTACCTCTCCTGCTGCTTGCATCATCAACCGAACTCCATCCTAGCATCACATCACACCCATCCTTCAAGAACTCCACTGGCATCCAATTAAATACAGAATAGAATATAAGATTCTCCTCTATACATATAAATCCATTCACAACCTCTATTATGGAAATGTCTCAAACCATGGGTGGGCTTCTCTGGTTCAGTTACCAGTGGTTTTATTCTTACCTACACGACAGATATTTTATTGTTGTTTATTGTCACTGGCAACTCACAATCATCATCTGTGAAGATGACCTGCAGTCATCAATAAATAATATCAATAACAATCTCATAAAAAACATTTACAAGACATAAAACATGATAAACTAGCTTAAATAATTACAATAAATACAAGCTTTTAAGAAAACACCAGGTGAGTTTTAATAGGAGACCTAAAAGAGGTCACTGAATGTGCCTGCCTGAGATCCTTGGCTTTAGACACAAGTTGAGAATCACTGTGTGGTCCTGCCACATGATCTCAAACAGTTATCAGGCCTATAGGGAGTTCACAGATCACAGATAGAGACAGGGGCCTGACCACTCATGGTTTAAAAACCAGCAGTAAAATCTTAAAATCAATTCTGACACTCACAGGCAGTAAGGACTTTGGATGTTTGCCTGCTGATACCAAAATAAAGTACAGTGTGGAAAAAATATGACTGACCATTTTGGTAACCTGAACATTAAAAGGGAACTCTGAGTGAAAAATAACAAGGTCAGATAAGGCACCTGACTATAATAGAGATTATTAATGGATAATCATTTCAGATTGGGATTCATTCAACTGCAGAAAATATCTGGACATCCCATTCTCAGTTGGGGGTAGATAGAGTGGGATTATGCAAGAACTATTAAAAATTGAAATCCTTATTTCATTTATTTAAGTAATTTCAGGTCTAATAATGTTGGTATGTGTTGGTATGTTTTCAAGTAATAAACTCATCTTGTGTGTGTGCACATGTGAGTGTGTGTGTATGTGCTTGTTTTTGTGTGTGTAGTGGTAATGAATGATAATGAATCACTTGGCCCACACAATATCTGCTCTCAAACTGTGTGTGTGTGCACAAGTGAGAATGACTCTTTTGGCTTTCCATACATCAGAGCTGAATCTTGGCATAGGCCATAGAGGCAGTCACCTGCTGGGGGGGGGGTGCTGTTTGGAGTGTGTGCATGAAGGTGCGGGGGGTGAAGGGCACCACCATAATATTGCCTAGTTCACCAAAAGGACTAGAGCCAGCTCTGCCATACATGAGGCTGTCAGTGAAGAACACATATCCCAGCCTCAGACAAAGTGTTTTCAAAAGTCACGTGCATGTGCTTCCTGTATGTGTGCTGCAGCACTCACATTCCTGTGCAGATGTGTGCAGCATATATGTTTGTGTATGGAAACACACACAAATAAATATCACTGGCCTCTCAGATTGCTGCAAGATTGATTCCCCTGCCAAGGCAGCAGAAAATTGACTTGTTTCATGGAGGCAGGCTATTGACACACAACTGAGAGAAAGCGAGAGAGAGAGATAGAGAGAGAGAGGGAGAGAGAGAGAGAGAGAGAGAGAGGGTAGGCAGGGCAGAGAGAAAATGAGCCCAGGCAACCAAGACAGATCAGGAGGGAAGGGGACAGAGGGAGGGGGACAGGAAACAATGAGAAAACAAAAGGTGCTGGGTTAGAGCAGAGACCAATCAATGGAGTGCAGGTAAAGAGAGACTGAAGGAAGGGTGAGAGACATAAGTGATGGACTGATAGAGAGATTCTGAGAGAGTAATGTAATCAGCAGTGTGGGAAATAGCTGTGAGTAAAATGGCCTAGCTGACGTTTATATAAGCGGATATTGATGACGTGAAGCTACCTCTCTGATAAAACTGCTCATTTAACCAGTACATCATTCACAGCCTGCAGAGACACCGTGCAGACGCCCACCACCATGTGTGGTTGAATGTGTGTGTGTGTAGTCTTCTTCATCTTTGTGAGAGTCAAAACATTTTGGGAAATATGGATAGTTTGTTCTCTCATCTGAAGTGGACTGTTATATAGAATTAATAAAACACAACAATCTGATCACTAAACAAAGGAGTGCTGCTCAGCTGGCAAATGAACATTTTAGAGCATGCCGGAATTGTTTTGTGGATTGAAGAGTAGTGAATGTGAACATGAAAGAGAAATTATGAATAAGATTTCTCTCGCTCAGAGGTTTGTATCAACTGAGCACTAACCTGACTGAGAGCAGAGCAGAATAGTGTCATCCTGTTTGATGCCTCATTTTCAGAAGTAACATCAAATTGATGTTTTATAACAAATGCTGCTGTAGTGTCAGTCAGTCTCTCCATAGTTTTCATTGTGTCCTTAAACCATAGGTTGGTAAAATGATCTTATTATAACCAGGGTGAGTATAGGTTGTAGCCTCTCCCTGCAGCTCCACTGCTCTTCTTCTGTTTACTTCTTTTTCATGGGAACTGTTATTTTCTCATTGCTTGATTGTTCAGGTGTTGTTCCACTCCGAATTCGCGCATGCACAGCGGAGAGTGATGCCTGTGCAGGATTCTTGTAAAATGTCCTTCGAGACAACAGGTGGAGACAGAGGAGCCAGATTTTTTTTAAATATAGATTCACTTATGTCTCATGCACAACCATCAGGATATAGTGACAGTGTTAGCAAATCTGACTAAAACTAAATTCTAAATAAATCCAATGTTTTCAAAGCTGGATCTCTAGTGATCTGACCTTTCATGTTGCTGCAGTGGTTACGAGTGCTAAAGGTAAACAAACTCTTTGTGTGTGTGTGTCAGAAATGAAAAAGTCTGAAACTATCAACATGTGAAACATTGCATTTTAGCTGCTATTATGATAATTAGTCATATCAAAGAGCCACCAGCATGAGATTATTCTGTTTTTAGAACATGCATATTGTTAATTCAGGCACAGCACCAGAGTTGCATTTCTATTATCTGATTGGCAACCACTATTTTCATTCAACACAATGTTAGGCTTAGTTTTAAAATGCTAGAACCCAGACTAGGAGGCAATTAAGGTTAGTCAGTTTATTCTCAGTAACTGCTGATTGAGAGATGGGTTGAGGTAAGTGCATAGCTGGTGATGACAGAGGAAAAAGGGGGAATGGTGGCATAGCAGTCAGAGGAAGCAAAGGAGAGTAGGTTGGTATGAAGGTAAGCTGGCAGGAAAGTATTATTTCAAGTAACAAGAACACAATGAAATCTATTCACAAAGATTCTGTAACTTTCTGCCTGAGCTAACCTTAACCCTTGAATGGTAGGAAAGGCAGGGTTGATAAAGTGCAAGTTGATGAGCTGATTGTAGAACAGATCAAGGTGTTCCGCAAAGTGATGGATGATTCAATGGAATCCAGCTGAACTCCCTCTGCCTCATTCCTCCCAAGCTACCGGGTAGTGGTATGCCTGACCTCAGCGGCACACGTCATCTCATCTTCAGCATCTATTGCAGTTGTTAAAACATTCTTGATACAACATTGAAATTGAATAAATGCATTGTTGATCAAGCCATCATAACAGACTTAGCAGAACAGCTGTGCAACTTCCACCCCATTTGTACAGCACTTGCAGAGGGTGGTCCACTTGGTTCAGCTTTTAAGAGAAAAAGGTACTTTAAGGTCCATTCCCAGTGTGTTGATCCCACTGAATATATTCTCAGTTCTCAAGAGAACAATACCTTTCACTATGTGCCTATTGTGCTCCAGGCTTTGCAGGAAGTCTTGAAGAAAAAAGACATTGCAGAGGGAATCTTATCCAGTCAATCAAACAGTACTGGATATATTAAGTCAGTTTTTGATGGCAGATCTTTAAAATGACTTCTATTCTGGAGAAGAAACAGGAATCTGAATAATACTTTATGTTGACGACTTTGAGGTGTGTAACCCACTGGGAACTTCGAGAAAAAAAAACACAGAATAACAGCTGTTTATTGGGTTTTGGCAAATGTGCCCTCTAATTTGCAGTCTACATTAACATCAGTACACCTGGCTTTACTTTGCAAAGCTGTTGATGTCAAACATTTTGGATACAAAGCAGTTTTGGAACTGCTCCTAAAATATCTTGCAACTCTCGAACAGGAAGGGATTTTCATTTCATTCAGAAATATTAAATGCACTGTACACTGTGTTGTAGCCAATAATCTCGGTGCACATTCGATCAGCAGACTAGTTGAAAGTTTCACAGGGCCGTACATCTGTAGATTTTATCGTAGACTGTAGTGTTCTCGTGCAGTGTGTCGAAACTCTGACTAAACACCAAGTTAAACTGGAGCCAATGAAGACTGAGTCGTAGTAAAGTTGACTGTTTACTGTCACACTTCTTCACTAACATGCCGGTGAAAACAGTAAATAAAACACAAAATATTCCAAATCAATGTTCTTAACTTAATATCAGATAGCAAGTGAGCTTAAACATAAAATTACATCACTCGATACATTCCAAGTAGCGGTCACACTAGCATCCAGCATATTCTTAGCTTGTACATAAACGTAAATAAACTATATTTTCAATCACTTACCCACTATCAAAAATCATTACTTATGTTCCTAACATGCTTAACATCACATAAATTAACTTACGGCATTGCCTCTTTGATGAATTTTAGGAAATGGCAGCTTAATAGTATCAGACCATGCTCCACAGGCCTGCCTTGAGGAGGGTGAACAAACACTAACAGGATGTGATGTCATCAGAAGGACTGCTATCAAAATAAATCTCTTTGACATTAAATAAATCTTTACAAACATTTTTAACCTTTTAACAATTTTAACGCATTATCCAACTGAAATGAGAAAAAATGAATTATTTAAAGGACACATTACGCTAAAAACAAAAGAAATGCCTTAGTGGCAGCACATAGACATTCTTCATAGTACCAGACACATGAAGTGCGGACTGGAGCATTTCTACCTCGGACAAAGAAGGACCACAGTTTACATGTGCAAACTGTGAGGGAAAATCCTATTTTAACACATTGCTTTGAAGTAAAGCGTTCATGTCCATTGACAGATAAACTAAATCATTTTTAATTTGTTTCTGGGTACTCCATGACCTTTTTGAAGGAATAATCCCAAGGGAACTAGCATTGCAATTTAAGATTTTCTCCAAGAAGAAGAACTTTAATTTGACTGTACTCTATGAGTTTATCACACATGTTCCCTATTAGGGATCAGATAGAGCCAATAGCCCTGAAGAAATCCCTCAAAACTACATTAGTCGCAAAACTATAGGTGTAAATGCCCATGAAAATTGGGCCTTGATACGTTTGTTAACACTTATTGTTAGTTCGCAGGTACCTGAGGGTGATCCTGCTTGGCAAGTTCTTATGACTTTAAAAGACATAGTTGAATTGGTGGTTTCCCCGTTCACACGGCTGAAACTATTGCATATCTGGACTTTAAAATATCTGAATACCGTGAGAGATTCTTAGAAGTTTTCCAGAAGAGACTCTAACACCTAAACATCATTTTCTGGAACACTATCCTGCATTCACTGAAGAATATGGGCCTCTAGTTGGCGTATGGACAATGCGCTTTGAAGCTAAACACAATCACATCTGTTGTTCATTTTAGGTAATTGAAATAAATCCTGTTTTTAACATTACATAGTATTTATCTGGAAATATGAAAACAGTGCAGTGTCCTTTGCTAATGTCTGTGTAGTCATTTCATGACGGCTATACAGTAATCCTAATTATGGCATAAATTACAAAGGTCACACCAATATCTAATTACAATTTAAGAATAAGGAAATATTTAATTATTTAATAAGTTGAATTTTGAAATGTTATTATATTTTAATTAGAGCAGTTCATTAGAGTTCTCTTTAGGGATTGTTGTCTTTATTTTATTTTTTATTTTATTGGGTTTTTTTATCTTCTGGTAGCACATTCTAGTTTCTTCATTACATTATCCACTGCATATTTGGTCATGTCTGTGAGCTCCTGCAGGTGATGCTACAGAAACTTCATCTTTTCACATTCTTGTTAGGCTTGCAGAGATGGAGGCAAAGTTCAGGGTAATCGTTGATGACCCAATTGAGAAGTTGGTCCTTCCATCAGGAATCCCACCTGCAGTGGAAGAGCTGCAGATTGTTGTGACAGAGACCTTTGGAATTTCTTATGACTGCAGTCTTCAGTATTTAGATTCTGAATTTGGAGATTCCTTTACTCTTCAGGAAAGTGACCAAATTAAACAGAAAGACACCATGAAAGTTGTTCATGCTACTCCAGTTATTCTTAACTTGGTTCCAGTTGAGGGATGTTTGGATAGTTCCTTTGGTCACCAGTCAACTGACTATAAGTTTGCATCTTATGCAGAGTCAGTTGGATCAAATGCAGAGTTATCTTCTGGAACGGCTTCTTCACAGGACACCATTACCCTACTGAGGAGAAGTACCACAGAAAGATGTCAGCCATGGCCAAAGCACTTCTCCATCCCACAGTTTAGAGGTCAAAGCAGACATACTTGAGAAACTGGCTGAAACTATATAAACATGCAAAGCCTATCCATTAAGTGCACAGATAAGTGATGTTGCTGAGGCACTTGTGAACAAATATCCTTGTCTCAAATAACCCGGTTCTGTCTCAGGTTACTATGGCTGGCAACAAAGCATCAAATACAAAATGGCAAATTTTCAAACCAAACTCAGAGGCTACGGTGTTCCTGAAGTGATGTGTAATTCACTGAAACGCAAGTGGACCAGAAGTCTGCCAAGAATGTAAAAAGGCCTCGAAAGGCAGAGGTTAACTACCCAGCTCTTTACCCAGCAGGAGAGAATGAAGAAACTCAAGAAGAGGAAAGGATTCAGTTGCTTACTGAAGTAAGGAAAAGGGACAACATGTCACGATTTGGGTGCAGGGTGAAGGGCAGCTGGGACCCAAGAATGTGGACGAGGCTGGCAGAGCGATTGAGTGACTCTTTATTGTGGAACAAGGAGAGCAGGAACAAGACAGGCAGGAACAAGGCAGGCAGGAGCACAGGAACATAGGATCAGTAGAAACACAAGGACTGGTGACACAACACAGAAGGACACAAGTGCTGGTGAAATACACAGACGATGCGACAGAGAACAAAGGAAACAGCTTGGTATATATACACTGTGAGGGACAGGGGAGTGGAAACAGGTGAGGAGACTAACGGGACTGAAACTAATTAGGGCAGAGCGGGTTAATCAGGAGGGAAACACACAAGGGCAGGAAGTAAAGTGACAGACGTGAGGAGAGAAGGGGTTTCAAAATAAAACAGGAAGTGAACAAACTGGAAAAGATGAACAATGACAGGAGATCGGAAACAACTAAACACAGGACACAGGGAATGACAGTCAAGGAGAACACATGTAACATGAAAAAACAAGACCCAGAAACCACAAAAACTATAACACAACAAACTGAAAAAAGAAAAAGAAGACATGAGATCATCAACCTATCACCCAGCGTAGAGAACATCAAAGCCAGATGGTCTGCTCTTTTTGAGACACCTCACCTGAGTTACAAGTGCAAGCTAATTAGAAATATTTCTAGTCTATTGTGGAGGCCTGCACTGTGGTTTTGCATATTTAGTTCTTGGACACAATACAGCTGCTATATTACTGTTAACTGCTATATTACTGTTAACTGTTGGGTGGGGGGGGGGGGGGGGGGGGGGGGGGGGGGGGGGGGGGGGGGGGGGGGGGGGGGGGGGGGGGGGGGGGGG
>JBAJHX010000033.1:833955-844076 GCA_037176925.1 Amniataba percoides | reverse complement strand
AAGAGCCACAGATGAGGGATCCCTCTCCCTGGGACGGACAGACGTGCAATAGATGCCACATGTACAGAGAACATCATTTGAAGACAATCCGATCAAAGCTCGGATTTCGTTCAAGGAGGAGTTCGTTCAAGTGGAAATATGACTTTTTATTCAAACTGGCAGACTTCCTGTTGCTGTTGGACCATGGCTCCAAGAGGCTTTTTTGTGTCTCGGCATGTTACATAAACCCTGTAAATTTCATACATGTAGGTAAAAAAATGTCCAATCGGGACCCTCCGAAAACACCTATGTAGGTGGCGCCGTAGAGCTATTACAATAGGGCCTCGCTCCGCCATCGGTGCCCTCGGTGCTCGGGCCCTAATAATTATTCTTATATCATCGATGAGGACAGAATGAGGATTATTACACTGCATTATTGCAAGTTATTATGAGCAGGTTTATGTAATGTTTAGTGCAGTTGGTAACAGTGGTTTGTCAGTGGGAGAAGTTGTAAAGTCTGATGACTTCCTGTGGCTTTTTGTGGTGCATCTTGGGGGAGTGAGTCTTTCACTGAACAAGCTCTTCTGCTCCTGAGACATTGTCCAAGATGACACGCAGCTTGGACAGGGTCCTCGTCTCTGACACCACCATCAGAGAGTCTAGCTCCACCCCCACAACGTTGCTGGCCTCGCGAATCAGTTTGTTCTGTCTGTTAGCATCAGTTACTCTCAGCCTGCTGCCCCAGCACACAACAGCATTTAGAATAGCTCTAACCACCATCACCACAGCATCCTCAGCATCATCCTGCAGGTGTTAAAGGACCTTAGCCTCCTCAGGAAGTTGAGGCCCGTCTTGTAGACAGAATCAAAGGTCGCAGGCAGAACACCTGCTAGAACACTCTTTTGCCAATGATGTTTCTCCCTCTTCTTTTTACTTTTGTCAGGTTAAACCCAGCCTCATCCTCAAAATTCACACAGGATTGCATCAGAATCAATTTGCAAAGCTGAGGAAAGACAACATTGTGTAGTTTAATATCGGCTCCTCTAAATTAAGATGCAGATCACAAGACTAGAGGGTACAGTACTTCACCCTTATTCATCCAGCAGGTCTTTTAATGGCTCAGAATTCCTTTCAAGTGGAACTTGGCAGTTGTTTCATCTGTTTTTTTGAGTATTTGCCCCAGTGCTGATAGATAGACCTGACACACATTACTGAAAACTGGGCAGTAATTGAAGATGTTAGTATACTATACAAGGCATTGTTTAAAACATGAAATGCAATGAGTGGGTACCAAACTGTACTGGTGCGGTGCATATAGTAGTTTAAAATGCAGTGGGTTTACTGCAAACAGTAGAGAAACACTGTTTTCACTTCTGCTCACTTGGGAAATGCCCACATAGCTGTTGTAGCAATGTATCGGCCAGGGTTGGGCTGAACTCTGTCTAGCCCCTCCCAATGTCAACCCATGCTTTACAACACGGCCAACCAGTGTTGGTATCAGATAAATTTGGTCTACCAGCTCTACCTCGACCTCTTCATCTGTCTGCAACATTGCCTTGTATTTTAGTTCAGTTTTGTACATTTGAGCTGAGGTTTGGCTCTTTGAGTGTCACTATATTTTCAATGTAGGTGCTTTAGTGATTGTTAAAAATATTATTTATTTGTTAATGTAATGCAGAAAACAATTGTTTTATCTTTTTGACACTTGATTGGAGAGTTTTGCACGACTGGTCTTTTTATTTCCACTACCTTTCCACCTTCATTTAACTTTGAGTGTCCAGATAAACATGATGTCTCAATTCTAGATTAGTAACAGTAGCATAAGAACAGTTGGTATCACTGACCACCGCTTTGTGAGCACCTCTACTGGGCAGAACAATGCAGCACTGACTACCAGTAGAAGCTCCTGGGCAGGTTTTCTAAGCTCAGCCTGGAAGAGAAAGCTGCTCTAGACTGAAGTGGCAAGAAGGAGGAAGTTTTTCACAGCCTTGTCCCTGGACAAGTTTCAGGGTACAGGGAAACAGTCAGGGTACAGTCCATTAAATCTGTGTTTTTTTGGTCCATCGTTTTCTCTGAGAGGTCCCTGTACAAGCTGCCCAGAAGACCTGTGGACAGCAGAAATCCAGAGCAGGTAAGCATGTTTGAGCTATGAGTTTTGAAAATGGTGGTTTGAGGGTCTCAGGGAAGATATTTCTCTTTTTTTTCTGGGCCCAGATCGTGAAATGTGCTTATTATTAGATAACAGTCAATATGCAGGCATGCTTTTCTTTTTTCTTTTTTTTTGCTCACAAGTTATAATATGACTCTTGTTTCCTCCACACCTCTCCTCTCCTTGTGTTGTGCTTTCCTCCTCTCTTCTCGTTTCCTCTGTCCTCTGTCTCTTTCTTTCTAAATTCAATTAGAGTTAATTGCTTCCAGCAGGCTTTTCTCTCAGTCCGTCACGCTGCTCTCGTCATGTGATGACACTGTGTGGGCTTGTTATGGGAGACCTGTGGACTGCTGCACGGTGGAAGAGAGGCCTGGCATGCTGCACATGAACTGGACCGACCTCTTTAGCCTGCAGTTCCTGGACCCTGTGTGACCACGCCTGCTCCTACTGCCATGAGACCCTCTGCAGTGTAAAGAGAAACCCCTTCTGCTGTTTGCTGTTTGGAACTAGGTGACAGATCTTTTAAATGGCTGAAGAAGTTTTACTTCCATCGTCGGGGAAAATCACATCGGTAAGTTCAGACTTACTGCATGAATCAGATCACATCCAGAGCCAGGGAGTCAGCTGACTGATCCCTTATTGTTTTAGACACAGAGTCCCAGCCGCTAATAGCCTTTACTACCAGCTTTCAAACTTGTAGTCCTGTAACACGATAGATCAGGGGCAACTCTAAATTATGAGAAATGAAGTAGGCCGTGGTGAAAGAGGTCCTGTACTTAGATAAGCACACTGTAGAAGTAATCTTACTGTCGGATGTGATGTTAGAGTTTACTTCTTCCACCTTCTATAACTTCTTTATTCTGTATGCTGTTGGGAAGTTTCTACAGAACTGCATCAAATTCTGTAAGATCATTATTTATTTGTAGTGTCACTGCTGAATGCATTTCAAAGTAACAGCACACAGTTTTCGATTTGCTGTTTTATTAAAAAAGAATTAGTATGTAACATGCATTTTAATTTTATTATGTTGACAAACACAAATGTTGACACAGTGCAAATTAGTGTGTGATTATTTGTTCTGTATAGATAATCTGTCACACTTTTGAATTTCAGTGTCTGTTTCAGTACATTTGAGTACATGGCCAGTTACAATGCACCTCTCTTTCCCTCCCTCAAAATTTTGCTTAGCTAAACCTTCATATTAACAAGAACAAAATGTTAAAATTAAATTTCTAAACAAAAACACTTATCAACACTAACAAAAGCCCTAATAAAGGGAGCTGTCACTTGTCATATCTTATAATAGTTATGGGTAGTTAGGCAATAAATCTAATAAGAATTTTTACCCACCTGAAAAGATAAATGAAGCATATAAAGGATGAGCTGACTTGCCCTCAGTGGCTGGATAATTAGTCCACCACTTTAGGGAGCAGAAAGTTGCACACGAGCAACCTGTTCATATCAAACAGACACACAAAAGTGTGTATAAATGCATAGAATATAAAAACAAATGAATGAATGCACGTTACTTATCCAGTTAAAATAAGTTCTCCAACATGCGATCAAGTGCTGAAATGTACTTCTAAAGCACATTGATGATAAACATCCCGAGCATAGCAAAATAAGAAAATCCAAACAGAAGGCAGGGTCTCTGCAGATACAGACATTAGTGGATCATAACTGATGACAGAGGACTTATTTTTATAAGAGTCTATACATTGCTTTTAGTAAAACACTACTCCTTGTACCTTAAAATGGTATAATTTTCATTTGGTTTCACTTTACAATATTTCATTTCACTCCTCATTTGCACTTTGCACTAGTTTTTGTGCTTATTTATAACCAAACTATCGTGATAGTATTTGTAATATGGATTTTCCTTTCTCCAGAGAATGTCAATATTTGTGGTTTCTGTAATACCTTTTTAAAGTGTGCTTTAATCAAAGTCCTTTTCTGATGCTGAAATGACAGGGACTGTTTTTGTACTTTGTGAACAACATTCAGTCCAAATTTCAGATTGTACTTTGTACAGACTGAAATGTCTCCTTTACTTCCAAAATAATTATTTTCAGAGAAATAAATAAAATGATTCCATAAGGTCTGTTATACTGTGATTTACAGGTGATTTTATTCTAGGGATCAATCTACAGGCACTAGTCACTTGCGATATGCACACAGTTTGCCCACTTTGTCTTCTTACTTGAAGAAGAGTTGCTTGGTCCTCTTGTGTCGTCTCCTTAGAAGGTTAAAAGAGAGATAAAGAGATAAAATCTGTCTGAAGCGATAAGCCTTGAAGGATTCACTACTCACTACCAAGTAAATCACTGCAAATAAAAACTGGAAAGTGGTCTGCAACAAGGAAACCTGATTTCTATGCAAGTGCATGATGGGAGTTGACTATGGCAGTCACAAGAGAAAGTATTGTGTGGTAGTTTATTATCATGTAAAAATTGTTTCTATGGATAAGTATGGTAGAAGTGAAAAAAAAGAGACCAGCTAGTCTGTGTTGTGTGAAATTTTAAGACATTAGCCAACTTCTATCAGCTGTCACTTTCATTCCCACTCTATATATCCCATTCTGTCCCACAGCTGAGATGTTTTCTAGGCTGTACCAATAATCCAAACTTGAATATAGCCAGTTAACCAGTTGGTGAGCTAATGTTAATGTTACACATGGAGGCTCCACTTAAGCCCTGCTCTCCACTGTAATTATTAATCAGGTACTGGAGGACATGCATGAATGAAAGCTCTGTAACTCCTGGGGTATGATGCTGGTAAAAGCATTATACCCCAGGAGTTACCATATAGATGAGAAAATGATTTATTTCTGTTCAGTCACACAAAAGTGCAAACAGCAGAGCAGCAGTGACAAGTGTCAGGTTATAGTTTCACCTGCTTCTATATGTTTAGACATTGCTTTGAGCCACTATTGGAAGGCATACTGCAAACAGCTGATGCCAATCAGGCACAACAGATATGCAGTAACAATATGAACTCACTGGCTTTGCTCCACCATCACAGGGTGCAATCCAACATAACATTAACCATTTGTGTGAATGCAGTTTGTTTTCTATAACTTCCATGAGTTTTCTATAACTTACTTCTGTACAATAGTTATTTATATCTCAGCTGGTCACATAACGTTTGCTCATATTACTGCCTGAACACATCCCCTCTTAAGACCTGTAGAGACCTGTAGAGCTCTCCTGAACATCCACAGAGAGGACTGACTAACTCATCTGTGGCCACAGTGTCTCATTGTTTCTACAGATATATTTTTATTGTCTTGTTTTTCATCTTTTGTAAAATGTTTGATTATATTTGACTCATTGTACTGTTTAGCATTATATCCTATTCTGGTTTTAATTTCTTGTTAGATGCTTTCTGGGGATAGGCACAAATACAGTTTAATGAACTGTTTATAACTGTGCATATAGCAAATTGCATGTCTTGTTATTAGACCTTTTCATTTAGGAAGGTTGAACAAATGCTTTTACTCATAGTCCCAGTGCAATAGAATCAAATTTGTGTCATGCAACAAGTTTATTGTACTTATTTAAGTGGACAGAATTTCCAAAAACTTTTTTTGGAAAAGTACAAACACTTAGAACTACAACTGGCATAAGATAAAAGTTCAGTCTTCACCACGGTCCCATTTATTTTAGTTATAACAAGCAATCAATTCGCCATCGTTCTTTGTATGAAATGTGCAGTTGGTATGTTGGACTTCCAAACACATTGTTCTCTCCTTCTGTCTGCAGCAACTGACCGGCTCTTTGTTGGCAGTGGCATTCCTTACCTCCTTTGGGAGCTCCATGCTTTATGGCTACAATCTGGCTGTGGTCAACTCCCCTGCTGTGGTAGGACTCTCACACACACTCTGTGACCCAGGGCAGAATTATCCCCAAGGGTCGCAAAAGTCACAAATACCCTGCTGGACAGTGGCTTTTATTCTTTTAATGAACTGCCTTTTATAAAGAATTTTTGCAGCAAAAATACAAGACCAACCCTGTTGTTTTCATTTGTTTTGCGGGTCTCTCTTTAAGAGGAGCCCTGCGTTCACCTATACTACCCAATAAAAGCAGTGTATTTTTCCATATACAGCAAAAACTTGCCAACTAGAGATCTGATTAATCTGATAAATAAATCACCTTTATTACAAAGAAGCGTTGAATGCAAACCTGAATCATGTTGAAAAATATTGGTGTACTTGAGTTTCAACTTGAGTAAAACTGTAAAAGAACAGAGACAGGAAAAGCAGAGAAATGATAGTTTTACATGAGTCTATGTGCATTGGATTATACATGATAGGGTGAGATAGAGATAGATAGAGAGAGAGAGAAATAAAAAGAGAAAGAGAGAGCTGCTTATTGTGACAAATGTGAACAGCATGACAAAGAGGACTTTATTGGAAGGAATGCGGCTTCTGACTCAATGAGAATGAGTGTACAGTGGAAGCCATTCTGTTCACCCACAAAAAGACTGAGCTGATACTAATACTGTTAATACTAAAAAAGATGTTCAACTAGCAAGTACATTTACACACATGTAAATGCTACTTTTAAAATATGGTAAAAGCTATGGAGTTCAATTAAAATATAGACAGATCATTATTACAGACAGATATTCCCTTTCCTGTTAAATTCACACACCAGAATTAAAGGAATATGAACTGTCAGTCTCCATTGTCCAAAAGAGAGCCAGAGCCATTAGCACAGTAAACTAGAGCCCTCATGGTGCTTTGGAAGCACATGTCATTCTAAAGTTTAGTTTTTATTCATAATCTTTATCTAGACATATGTAGTGAGACATCTAACATATTGTTGAAAGTAATTTGTAGAAATTCCTGGAATTGTGAATATGGCTTTTACAGTAATAATGTTATGACTTTGATCATTTTTGCCAGTATTCGATATTAGATAACAACCAGTTAACAAAGCTAGTAAAGCAGCTAGAAAACAACCAGCCTACACAAACAAATAACTCTGCAGTTAGAGGACTTTTCATCTAATGTTAAATATTTTAGCATTTTACAAAATTCTTGTTATGAAGATTTTGCACTTTACATACCATAATCATCATGTTTAATGAAAGTCTCCTGTTGTTATTAAGGTAAAACGACATATTCTAACAAGTCATTTTGTGCTGTGTTTGAAGGCAGAATACCACATGAATTGTGCATGTATCTCTCTCTCCCTCCTGTTGCTAAAAGACCTTTTCCCTGACATCACTACAAATATCAAACATCAACTACTGAAGATTTGAAAGAGTCTAAAAGTACTTGGCTTTTCTTGCAACTACAATATGCTTTCTACTACTTTAAATTAAAATAAAGGTGGTCTCCTGAGATCTTTGACATCGGCATGTGTCTGGCAGTCTTCCTCCTCAGGGAAATTGATGCTGGTCCAACAACTCGTGCCACTGCGTGTTAAACTGATAAGGATGCTGAGGTCAAAGAAGACTTGGCAATTTGATTAGACAGAGAGTTGGTATTGGTCTCATGAAAGCAGTATATGTTGGCCACATGACACACAAAGACAGGGTTTCCTCTCTTATCAGGAGGGAATGCTCTCTGATTTGCTTGACCAGGTGGGACTGACCCCATGCTCTATTGGTCTAATACAGAATGTGATCTGTGAAAAGTTTACTTGAACAGTAGCTGGTGAGTAAATGAGCTGACCATGTTACATACATTCTCAAATTTCATGTATAAATTGGAAGAAGCAACCTTCTGTCTCTAAGTTGTTTTCATGCAGCAGTCGTCAGTGAGAACTATGACAAAAATATGTGTAATATCTTACACTTTTTCATTTATATATAATATTTTTTAACAGTGAGAGTGAGTCTAATAGTAAAGGAGGAGTAAGCATTGAAAAGAACCACACTCTGTGAAACCTGATTAATAAAGGTCTCCTGAACAGCCCAAAGTATCTCCTGTTTAAAAGCTGATTAAGGTGCCTAACTTGTTACGCTGCATTTATAAGAAGCATCTCTTTTTATATTTTAATTCAAATTTACATACTCCATTGAAAGTTTCACATTCAGCAGCAGCTAAACAGTTGAAACAACTATGAAAACATGCAAGTATCAAATCAATACAGTTAGCTAAACCTCCTAAAGCTAAAAGTAGATTAAAATCCCAATAAAGTGCAAAGCTTGTTCACTTTCATGAAATATCCTTTGTCACTGGGAACAAGACAGTCCCAGAATAAATGTTGCAATCAGTCATCTAAATATCTACATGTTTGCTAAAGATATATTATCTAACATTTTTACTAGTATATATCATTAATTTTCCTCTCAAGCTGCTCCCAGACTAGCCCAGTGTGGGCATCCTATGAACTGATGATCAACACTGGGGTCCCCAGCGATGTTTGAAGAGCCATTTCAAAAGAAGCTGTGACTCTATTCTCCTCTGCTATCTGGGTGAAAAATAATTAGTCTGCCTCATCATTAAAAATGATGATAGATTTCTATAGATAGAATTTTTTAATGTACTAGATTGTTCTTGGTAATATATTAGACATTACACATTTCATGAAGTGTGTACATTCTTGTGGACTCTGGGTGAACAGGTCTTTTGCCAAAGAACACAGTATATATGACAGTTGTTACTCATTCCCAGTCCAATCAAAACAAGCTTCCCTGAACCGCGTTAATTTTTGAACACCTGCATAAATATTGGCATGATATTTCAAAAGGTCACAGAAGTAGTCAGACTTGACACCGTCGTAACCTCTGGATGAAAATTAAACCTTTTTTATATCTGTCACTTTCTGTCATCCATGCATAATGGTTTTTCTATGTTGCCTTAACCTCCCATTCCAACTTCCAACATCCTGTTTCTACTTTTTCTTCACTTCTCAGTACATAAAGGACTTCTACAACAAGACAGTACTGAGTCGTAATGGAACAGGACTCAGTGGGGAGACCCTGACCCTTATGTACTCTCTCACTGTGTCTGTTTTCGCAATTGGAGGGCTGCTGGGCTCGCTCATCGTGGGCATGCTGGTCACTCGCTTTGGCAGGTAAAATATTTATTTTCACAGATTGTTCAGGAGAGGATTATAGATTCTAGACCCGCACTTTTATATACTCCTAAACCGACAGCATGACAAACTGTGTATTAATACCTCAATGGGTGTTGTGTGAGGCAAGGTTGGACCCAAATGCAGACAGGACGGAGGCGGAGCAGATGCAGAAGGCCTTATTTATCCTTACAGGTGATCAGACAGCCAGGTACAGGACAGACAGACAGACATAGCAGGGTAGGAACACAGGGGCACGGGGAAGGACACAGACAAACTAACAAAGGAAAGAAAAGAAAGGGTGAGTGATGAAGTGTAGACAGGCGAGGAGACCAACGGGAACAATCAAAGAAGTGGAAAAACAAAATGACAAGAAAGTTAAATGACAGACATGAGGAGAGGAAAGAATACAAAATAAAACAGGAGGGGCACAAAACCAGTGGAAACATGAATAACAAGGAGAGGGAAAAGATTAAACAACAAACACAGGACACAAGGAATGAAACACAAGTTTAGGGAGCACACACACTCTTGTGGTATACATATCAGTAAGGTTGAGCTTTATCTGTTTAAACCAAGCCATAAACGACACAGCCCATATTCCAACTGACTGCCGACTGAGAAACTGTGAGTCTTTTAACTGCTGCACATGACCACATCTTAGATGCAGTGGTAAGCCGCTCAGAATCACCCGTGCATAAAAGCTCTTTCAGACAGTCAAATTGTTACTTTGCCAAGATGGACTTTGTGCACAAATTCAACAGTTCATCATGACAAAAAGGATAAGAAGGCAGAAAAGTTCATCTAATCATATGACTACCCAGAACTCCAGACTCCATCATGACTGTTAAATAAGAAAAAGCCCTTTCAGGCCTTTGCTCAAAAAAATTTTGTCTCTCAATTTCTGATATTATATCTTACAAACACAGAAAACTGTATATTCACTTTTTGTGTCTGAATCAGCA
>JBAJHX010000033.1:798032-821239 GCA_037176925.1 Amniataba percoides | reverse complement strand
TTATTATTATTATTATTATTATTATTATTATTATTATTATTGTTGTTGTTGTTGTTATTGTTATTATTATTATTGAATATTAATAACATTCATCTTATTTTCATTGGGTGGTGCATTCTCCCTCTAACATTGTATTCACCAAGGTAATAGCCAAGCTTGTGACCTCACTGAAAATCTCAATGGAAAGAAATTTGACAGAACAAGAAACACATGCAGTAAGTCCATCAGAAGGGTTAGAACACACCTCCATATTTGACAAACTTATCTGGAGAGACGTTCAATACAGTTTACTGCAGTTTAGCACACAGTTTTGTTCAACAAGGGATTATGGACAGCCTTTCTGGTGCTGTCACTTTCAGTTTCTAAAGAAAGTGACTTAGGTCATTTGGATAAGGTGATGGTTTGTTTGTGCAATTTCACTCTGTCAGTGTTGCCATATTCCCAGACAGCACTGATCAAGACATCACTGATCAAACAGGAAAACACTAAACATGCAATCACTTTGAGCTGTAGAGGTGTAAAAAGACTTTAAATTTAAAACATATATATCTCTGTATCTGTACACAGATAGTCGACTGGAAGCTTCATTCTTTTATGTCTCTCTCTCTCTTTTATTTTAACCAAACTAGGTTTTGAACTGAACACCACCAACAACAACAACTTGAACAATCAGAAACTCAAAACCTATCAATCTAACTGTGGCTGTGCATTACAGATGTTGATGGCAGTGGCATGGCCAGACTTGATTTGAATTAATTTTGATGAGTTTTCTGACATGCACACACACACACACACACACACACATATGCACACATGTCACAGATGTCCAAGATTTGTGGGCAATATTTTTTCATTACAATCATTCAGGACATTATAAGTAGTTTAATTTACGTGTTCTTGTGCAGACTTGAAAATGCGTTGATGCGTTGTTTTTAAACATTTTCTAGGTCATAGTCTGGTTGTCAGTCGGTCCAAATGAGGGTCCCACCTCTGACCGAGCAGATAACAATAATATGAAAATAATACTTTATGTATGTATATTGTTTAGGTCCCTGCTTGATGGTGTTTCATGTTCCCACTTCTTATTATTGTGGCCTTGCACAATTCACATCTAACTTTAATTGTATCATAAGGACATATTTTAAAATGCACTGATTTTAAAATCTGTCCAATAGCACTGATTGTTTTTCAGTTTATTGTGTTGTTGTTGTTGTCTGTCACGTAAGACATGTTGCTGTCTGTTTAAATAACCATGAATTATTTGGTGTTAGTGGACGCTGAATTCCATGAAACCTATGTCACATCTTATATATCTTATAATGTTAATGTTTTGAGGTTTTTTTGACAGAGGAAATGAAGACAGACAATTGAGAGCTATTGTTTCTAAGCTTCATTTTGATTTATAGGTTGCAGGAGTTTGACAGAAATCCAGGTACCACACCAGACTTTCATGCCAGGTCCTGCACATGACACCTCTTCCTACTCAATGCCAGAGTTTTTCTGAGTGACAGCCCAGAATGAGCAGCTCTCAGCCTGCTGTCTGCTTTGTGCTCACTCAGTGGGGTCGACAACAGAATGTAGCAGTTGTGGAGTAAATGAAATGACTACTGAAATCAAATATTTTGCGAGACGAATGAGTTTCCATCACATTATTTTTGCTTTCCTACATAGCTAGGTAGCTGTATGAAAAAAAGCCACCGTGACACTGGTGACGTGTGGGTGAGACCAACACAGTCGTAAAGGTTGCTGAAAGCTGACTCACACCAATAACTAATCTTCATATATTCCTTTGATCATCTGGAAAAATGTCAACAGCTTTAGCGACTGCTTCAGTCTCTCTGTACACTGTAATGGATTTTTACAGCTCACAGGTTGTGGTTTAGTGACACCAGACAACTGGTAAGCATTATTGGGGTGGAGTTTGTGGTTTCTATTATGAAACTGAAAAATTATCATGTTACTTTTATTCACGCTTGAAATATAATGGACACCACCCACAAGACAACATGTACCTGAATCCATTGTCTAAGTGCTACTTGTGTTTAAATTGTATACATAAGTGTCCCATTTGTCAGTATGGTAACACTCAACCCTGTAAACAATAAATACTTTTCAAAGTATAGATATCAGGCTAGACACACCAAAAATATCTTAAGATTGTAGATGCAGTAACGTGTGAAAGTAATATGTATGTGTGACAGATATTAACCTTTTAGGAATACTTTTATAATGTTTTGAAAGTAATATATGATGTGAAATCCCAATATTTATGCATGCTCTACCTACATCTTCTTGTTCATCTTCACCTGCTCTTGAGGTCATTTTACAGACTGTATCAGAGTACTGTACTATCTGAGCTGTACAGTCAAATGTGCTAAAATGTGTTTTGTACAAATATTTTATTATTGTACACTGAAATATATTCTTGCGAACTGCTGACAAATAACTACATAAATTAAATGATATTGAAATACTGTATTTCTATGTGTGTTAATGCTTACCATTTTTCCAGTAGCAATCTCCATCAGTGTTGTAAACATCTCTGGTCAAAACTGTATGGTAATGAGAAAACTATGAACTCCATTCCTGAAATATCTTGTAGGAAACTAAATATTTACTCCACAGCTTGGAGTGATGATGGACTATGTCATTTGATGGATTTTAGTTTATACTAGTGTTTGATTCTGGTCAGATCTACAGCAGTGTAATTATCAGTTGAATCAACGGACACCTGGAACATGTGCTGTTGATGCACTTACCATCCATCTATGTCAGTGAGGGCTGGCATGGACCATCTGCACACAGTCCAGAATATGTGACCATGCAGATCCTTATGGACATGGATGGGTGACAACATCAGACGCGTAGGGACACAGGCTTCTGATTGGGAGGTGTGGAAATGAAGGCTGATGACTGTCAGAGGGTCTCGTGAAAACACTTTTTGGCTGGTAAATGATGAAATGTATATATAAGTAATATGACATTTTCATGGGCCTGGTGGAAGCTTAACATCTGTTGAATGTGGGGCCTCTAACATAAACATATATGTTGCCAATATCTCCACAACTACATGCTTTGTCTCTTTTACATAGTATGTGATAGACATACCATGTAAAAGAAATCACAATAGAATACGCAATATGAACAGGTGTCACTTATACAACAAATTATGGCTCTGTTCTGGTCAATAAACCATGATGAGTGACAGTGACAGTGATTCAGACTTTCAGCTGACTCAGCTTTTTGTTCCAGAACTGAATCAGAACACAGCTGGGCTTTTTCTGTTCTCACATATCAAAACGTCTTCAAGGAGAAGTGTCTTCTACAACTCGGTATGCTGGATTAAAACCAGTTAAATGTGGCTTTATCTAATTCACACAATTACACTTCTAAAATGGTTCCCTCTCTTTTCACACCAAAACTAACTCACTTCTGTCCCTTAGTGGACAAAAGAGGAAATATTCTACTCATCCAGTCTAACTGAGTCACAGTGGGCTCAAATAAATACAATTTCCACACACACACACACATTTGAGCTCAGGTGCTGTGTTGTTTTCTTATTTTTTTGTTAACTTAAAAACTACTAATCAACTAACTAACTAATTCAATCAGCTAAACAGATGACAGTGAAAAAGATACACACTTTCAGCAACTGAAGACAGAAATGCAAAGCTATTAAATGGGGTTGTCTAGGAATGTGTAGGCCTAATCTATAGAATCTTCCATGTTATTTAATTTCACAACATGATGAGCTGATAACACCTTCTAAAATGAAGGAACCCATTTCTCATTGATAGAAGTACATATGACACATTTATATTCATGTGATTTCATCCATATGACATTCCAACCTTATAAAGAAGCTGAGTGACAACAAACTGGCAAAGTTAAGTCATCACTGTGAGTGGATATAAATAATTACATTTGGTCTGAATCCAGCATGCTCTAAATTTCAGCAACTTTGTGTTTATTATTGGTGACGATAAAACTCACTGGACAGATGTTGTGCAGTGAGAATCATTGACGGTTAAATCTACTATGTGTTGTGCACTTTTGTGATGTTGGACAGGGCTGATGGGTGGCGTGGGAATGTACTCTTCAGTGCTCAAGATTCTTTTTGTGTTTTCCTGATATGATTTGCCTAATGACGTTATGAGCTGTGCATGAATCAATACAATGCTTTTCATCTATCTATGCCTCCATCTTCAACGTCATCAACGTCTGACATGTTTGCATGTACACACACACACACAACAATTCATACATCACAGGTTTGTAATTGATAACTGTGCCATGTCCCTAATAAGCATTCTGGTGATCTTTATTGCAGTGTGTTCCCCCTTGGTCATACAAGATTGCGTGTGTGTGTGTGTGTCAGTGTCCCTTGCCAAGTGGCTGTCACTAGTGCTTATGGCATTTCAGCAGGGAGGCACAGGACAGTGACAAATGTCTGTTATCATGGAACAAGGCCAGTGACAGGTAAAGTGAGGACAACATCAATGAGTAATAAAACTAGATGGATGATCCTGCAGCAGTAGCTCCACTGCAGCTACTCACAGCTGCTGTAATTGAAGCAGAGAAGAAGAACAGAAGGCAGGAGTAAGCTACAATAAACCAAATCAGAAAAAAATATCCCAACTCACAATCTTATACTACAAAAGATGCAAAGCAGACGTCTGAAAAGATTGAAAAAGTACCTGAAGAATATGATCTAGAGGATGCAGTAGAGTTGCTGCAGCATCATCACTTGTTCTACAGCCACAGACCATGAGGCCACCTACTCCCTCTGTCCGGGAGGAAAAGGTCCATCCATCCTGCCGGGTTTGGAGAACTGTATGGCAGATGTCCTGCTGGAGGCGCTCAGGACAACTGCTCTCTGCTAACAATAACTATGTGTTATAGAAATGATGGGAATGTCCACTGTAGACTCACTTAAATCACTGTTTTAAAGTCATGCAGTCATCTAATAGAGTTGGATGTGACAGAGAGTTCACTTCTACCAAGCAGAAAAATAGAAAAAATGTCTATAATGAGCTGCCATCTTACTACAGATCAGTTTCCTCTTCAGCACTACAGTGTGTGTCAGCCATGAATCTGTTTTAGTGTTGCAGAGTTGCCTAACAACATAACTAACAGTTTTCTCCAATAACAACAGCCATATTCATATTTAAAATAAGTGGTTGGCTTATTGCCACTAAGCCATGACTGTGTCTGAGCAGGAGCACCCCAGTGTTAAAAAACAAAAAACAAAAAACAGTTTCATGTTCTAAAAAAGCAAGACATTGTCTAGTCTGGATAGTATTTTCAGAGATCTTTGGGATTCTGTTGGAGAAATACCAGCTCAGTGTGGACAGAGGGCCTGCATGGACAGAAAACTATTTCTTTCAGTAAATTAATTGATAAATTAATTGATTTTCAGACTTAGATGTGGGTTCTGGATTCAACAGCAGCGTGGGCTCTCTCCAGGTACTTCGGCTTCCTCCTTCAATCCAAAGACATGCAGGGTTGCGTAACTGGAGGGGCAGTGAGAACGAGAATGGTTTATCTGTCTCTTTCTATCAGCCCTGTGATGGACTGGCTCCGGGGTGTACCCTACTCTGGCATCAGCTCCAGTGACCTTATGTCAGCATACACAGTATAAAAATAAATGGATAGATTCCCTGAACAGTTTTTACAAATTACAATCAATATGTGGTCATACAACTAGAATGGCATTTCCTTTTATGTGATTATGGACTTCTTCTTTTATATCTGAAAAAAGAAATGACTCCTCTGTTAATAACATAGCTGGTCTCACATACAGCCACACTTAAGTGATGTAGTTCCTCATTCGGCGTCTCTTTTCCCTGCCCTCTGTCTCTCAGAGCTGTTGTTGGTGGACTTGTAAATGCTTTGGCAGATAGCTGATGAATGTGGCACTTCTCTGCTACAGGCTGTAAGTGTTTTGTGACAGAGTGTCTGATGACAGGGCAGGCCTTTTTTATGTTTTAGCACTGTGCTGCCACACAGACAGCCCTGTAGCCATCCAAGTGTCTTCCTCCTCACATAAATACAGACTGGGGATCATCTGACCATCATTTGGGGAAGCTGCATTCACTTCATAGTTCAATTCAACTTCTGCTTGATCATATCCAAAACAGTTACATGTGTGAATTTAGAATATGTCCTTCATATTTAATGTTAATGTTTCCCTTCAGTCTTTTTCATTCATTCATTCTCTCTATGTGCAGATTTACCTGTTACTTTGTGAATACTGTGGCTGGATATGTAAGTTCAAACCTCCATGGAGCAGTAAAAGATTTTAAACCTTACCTTGTATGACATGAACCAATCAAGGATCCCCAAGAGGTTGCAAGATAAATTAGTGAGGCTGCAAGATGAGTAACAAGCCCAGATAAAAATGTCCATCTATTTCTTGTCTCTGAAATGGACCAGATGATGCAAGATGATAAAGTGAACCTTGTGCTTTGGTTGATGTGTTCACAGTTCATCAATATATGAGGGTTCATGAGTAGGTAAGGCTTATATATATATGTATACTCCCCTCCGAAAATATTAGGTTTGACATCAAAAGATGAATATGAGACAAGAGATCAACATTTCAACTTTTATTTCCAGGTATTTACACCTGGATCTGATACACTACTTAGAAGATAGCATTATTTTCAGTGGAAAAACACAGTTTTAGGTGAACAGAGGTATTGCTTTTGTGCTCATGATCCCAAACATACAGTGGAGGTAATGTCATGGTTTGGGTTTGCATGGCTTCTTCTAACAGGCTCATTAATCTTCCCTAATGATGTAAGCAGCAAAATGAACTCAGAAGTCCACAAAAACATTTTGTCTGCCAATTTAAAGACAGATGCAAACAAACTGATTGGGAGATCCTTCGCCATGCAAGATAATGACCCAAAACACACAGCCAAAACAGCAGAAGAGTCCATCAGGGACAAGAAGTGGGAGGTTTTAAACTGGCCATGTCCAGCTCCGGACTTAAACCCTGCAGAGCATGTTTATCTGCTAAAGAGGAGACTGAAGAGAGTAACGCCCCATACAAACAAAAACTGAAACAACAAACGGAAAAAACATCACAAAAGAAGAATGCAAAAGTTTGGTGGTGCCAGTGTGTGACAGGCTTGATGCAATTATTGCAAGCAAAGGATGTGCAACTAAATATTAAGTCTTGTTCATTTGAATCTATTTCAAGTCTATCTGTTCCAATACTTTTGCTCACCTAAAAATGTGTTTTTCAATTGCAAATAATGCTATCTTCTAAGTTGTGTATCAGATCCAGATGTAAATTCCTGAAAAGAAAAGCTGAAATGTTCATCTCTTGTCTCATATTCATCTTCTGATATAAAACCCAAATGTTTTCTATCTCCAGCAAAAATAAAGGAATGTCTTTTAAGTCCTCCATACAAACTACAGCAGAGTTTTCCCTCCCCCAAAATGGTACTTTTCCAAAATGGCCTTGAGAACGTGTGGTTCTGAAAACAGCAGTTTGGTGTTCAGTGTGTATATTCATTATATTTATTATATGCATATCATTACTGATATATGTATATTCAGGAGCCCTTTCCTGAATGTACTGGAATCTCCAGCTGCACATTTATGTTTCCACTTACACATGTAAGGCAATATTCAGGTCATTTAGCCTGGTGATTAGGTGTGGAATATAAACCAAGCAGGCACCTGGTTATGGGTCTTTACTTATTCTTCTCTTCACTCATATATGGTGCAAACATCCATTTCTCTCTGAAGCCAGAAGGGCATTCTTATGAAACTCACTTTGATAAGAAGAGGCAAACACATGAAGCCATGTCTGAAAGGAGCTTTAGTGACAGCAAAAAATGAGGAAAACTGTCACTAAAACAACAACAACAACAAAAAACATCCAATTGCCATATTTTATATGTCTGGAAATGTGTTGATGTTTTCTAAAATGTATAGAGGGTTTGGGGGGTGGGGTGGGTTTTAAATGTTAATCACCACTGCCTTGCCCTGGGGCTACAGACATGGCCACAGATGCTCGTATGCTAACGCGGCTGGCCAATAAGCATTTGAGCTGTTTGTGCTTCAGAGCTGGCCTGGTTTCTGCTGACCACTCCACCACTCAAGTGTTTATTCTCCCACATCATTAAAGGTAGTCACATGTTGATTGCAGCCTTTCATTCCTCAATGTGTATGTGTTAGGGCGTTTTTCCACCTGTTGCCTTTGATGTGGATCACTAGTGTGTGTGGTGTAAGTGGAAATGTAAGGCTATTGTCAGGGTCAAAGGTTAATGATTAACCATTTAATAGTATCCTAACTAAACTGTTGTGCATTTTTCTGTAACGAGAAGGATTAGCATGATAATTTTCAAGATCAAAATGAGCAAATTAACTTTGTTACTACAAATATGATTCGCATGACTGAATTGCAGAACTGCACATCAACATTTGCACACCACATTACAAAAAGATTGGATGATTTGAAGACATTTTATTCATCCCAAGAAGACCAAGAGGTCCTGTAGACAGCTTTTTATACAGGGTCAAGTTGTTAAGGTGTTAGATAAAACCACCATATGCTCACCATATATATTACTACTTGAAATATGCTGTTTTATCAGCTGTTCTAGGACATTACTGAAGCTTTATCAAAATGAAACCACATTTGTGATGTGTTTTAAAGACTTATGTCTCACTAAAAACCAGTAGGCTTGGATCTGAGAACCACAGACGTAGGAGGTATTAAGAGACGCTGTTTGGTTTAGATGGGATTTGTTGATGAAAGGAAGGCAAACGTCATACCATATTTATCCTATAGTGACCCTTTTTTACTTGATTTGTCTATAAGTAATTATATCATCTGTGGGTAAAGCAATAGAAAACAATTCTCTGATATTCTACTAATGTAATGATATTGGTAAACTGGGACAGGAGTTTCTGAAGCTGATTCATTCTGGACTGCACTTAACAGACACTGCCACTAGAGGACACTAGTAGTGCACCCAAACCTACTTGTTAGTAAGGCAGGACTTGAACAGCACAGCAGGTGGAATTCGAATGTGTGGGAACAGCTCATCTTAAAAGTTGTTTCAAACTGTGGGCCCGTCCAGACCCTCAGACTGGGCCGGGGTCCAGTGCAGCTCCCTCCCTTTGTTTGATCACAACATTATTGCTCTGTGAGGTCCCAACAACATCACCCCAACCTTCCTCCATTCACTGCCCTTTCACTGGCAAATGTGGTACAGACACGTTATTACTCTGTTCATTTACGATTCTCAAAACCCCGAAAACAACAAATCACCAATACGCGGCTCAATACACAAGGTAGCCCTCAGTGTCTGTGACTTGACTGGCCTGAGTCCTTCTATTGTGCAGAGGCAGTTTACCTTGAAACTTATTTGAAGTCATTGTACCCTGCAGCAGGTCTTTGTGGGCCCTCATCTCAACAAGTAGAGATAGTTCACAACTACCTGTAATGGTGGATCCCCCAACAACGCTCAAAAGGGAGAGTGTCTGCCTCTATGAATAACAATACAACAGTTTCTCAGTTGTGGCCTCTGTGTTTGGTCCCTGGGATCCCACAGTGGGTCTATTGGGCACTATGAAGGTTCTTTATGGTCACTAATACACGAAACACAACAATAGCAGCTTCTCCAGCTGCCACAATGATTGGCTGAGCTGTGGCTTGAGCCAGGGTGTAAAAATACAATCGGTTCTTTGGGTTTTGGAGGGCTTAATAGTAGTTTGACTCAGTGTTAATAGCGGTTAAGTGACTAAAAATACATGTTCTCTGTCCAGAATGGAATAGGTGACTAAGTTAGCTATGCTTTGTTGATTAGATGGCTTGAGTTTGTGAGTGGTGTATGCTTAATGTGACGCTCAGAGCTAAAAATCACTCAGTAACACATCTTTAAAAACAGATACTGCTCAGATAGTTCTGAAATCACTTTGTTTTGTGGTGAATTCTTGCCATTCCTTTGGAAAACTGGCTGTGTGATGACAACATGATAACCTCATTCAGCAGCATTAAGATTTTTAAGAACACAAATGACCATAAATCAAGCTTTAAAATATGACCAACAATGCTGTTGGTTTGTTTTAGATGGAGATAGAAGATTAAAAAAAAACTCAAAAAACCTATATGACATTAATATTTCTGTTTTGTGATTGGACCCTTCCTGGCTTGTTTTCTGTTTGCTGTTAATGGACACAGTTACCCAAAAGCCCAAGACCATTGAAGATTAAAAGTCAGCAGCATGACTGACTGAGGCCTGTCAAGTAGCAAGTTATAAGAAAGGACTGGGAGATCAGGACAACATCAGCATCAACAACTACAGCCAAAGGTTGGGAAGAGAACACAAGAAGATGTCATTGGTGATGCATAAGGGAAAAGAGTTACCATGTCATATTACACACATCATGCCACAGTGCTAAAACACTGAAGCTTCAGTTCTTTTTGGATTACTAACCAATTCCTTGTTGTCAGAATCCCAACAGGTTTAAAGAAACACATTTGCCTTTTTTCAGAGGACCAAATAAAAGAAACCCCCAGTGACGGATTGTATTTAATTACACAAGCTAGCAAAACACCGGCTAGACAGGAAGTGACATTAGGAATCTACCTCTTCACTCTCCAGGCAGAGAGAAACATAAAAGAAGAGGTATAATTTGTCTCCACTGACAGTTAACTCAGTAAACTAGAATGTATTACAGCCACAAAGACGTGTTGTGTTTTGGAGCCAGGATGCAGGTCATACTGGGAAACTGGAAACCACTAACTCAAACTGATATAGTCTGTTCGAGTTCATTTATGAAACACTCTACTTATCAAACAGGCATTAAGGTTTCTATTCCATTCAGCTTCCAACACTAATACAAGGAGTTTCCAAAAAAGATGTCAGGTTCACAGGAGTCAAATATGAACTCTTGTGCGTTGAGCCACAGTGATTAAGCCTGCGTTTGACTTGCTTGGCCACGGGAGCTGTGGTCAGAGGTGTGTCCAGTCTCACAGGGTGGAGCTCAGTCCACATAGAGCCCAACACAAACTGACCATCTGTAACCTGTGATTTCAGCAGCGGCCACATTCTGGACCGGGCCCGGAAGATAAGCTTCTGACCTGTGAGGCTGACCTAGGTCAACTCTTAGCCTGGAGTCTTTAACATTTTACTGAACACTTGTGTTGCACTCCGTATGGGGTCTGGGAGGCTAATGGCAGGCCATGCTTTCAGAATACAGAAAAGTCATGTACAGTGTGAAGGACCTCAGGCCTGGCCATAGCTTTACACACCCTTGTCATCACGATATGAATATTCTTTGAAAACCATTTATAACAGAAACAAAAATAAATTGTAACAGAACAGAAAGGTTGTAAAGACAAACGGTAGAGCCAATCAGGCTAAAAACATGAATTCTCTCATTTATTCCAAACACTCTGGAGTGCAGTAGGATCATCCAGCAGACTGGTTGAGTGAGTATGCACCTGCGGACATCTTGTGTATTCACAGCTCAAAGACTTGCAAGTCCTGTCAGCAATAAACAAAACATGTGAGAGCAGACATGCAGATATTTCATCAGCACACCCACTGTGTGTTTTATGCCTGCTCACCCAGGGAGAAACTCTTTCAAATTAATTCTAGCTACCATGGTTTCATTGTGAGATACTCAGGCAGATTGGATAATACATATTTGTGAAAAGCAGAGCTCCTTTAGAAACCTAATTAATCATCATCAACAATCAACAGTTTTCCCTGTCTGAAATTAACTGGAGCACAGTGGCAATGGCAAGTTAGGAGGAGGAATTAAACTGTATTATAGTTCATAAGCTAATTTGATTATCTGTAGCCTCTAGTCATAATATACTTAAAAATTAATGTTTACCACAAATATTTTCACCTTTAAGAGTTAGGAATGTGTTCACTCCTAACTCCTGGACAAGCAACATTATTGTCTGGGTAGCTTGTTTAAATAGCTTACTGCACATCAAGGACCATAGCTGTACACTAGACTTCATTCTTACATTTCAACTTACAGCTAGTCAACTTGCATGTTAAAACTGTGATTATTTGGCAGTGGTGTAACATTTTTTATTTACTTTTAAAATATTAAGACACTCACACTGGCAGCGTTAATGTATTTAAGACTTCAGTTTTCTGTCAGACTGTAGTCAGTAAGACTGCTTCACCACATTTATATGACTTCGGTGCAACAACCACAAGAGCTGAAGTTTAAAAAGACATCACAATCTCCATCTTTCACTGACAAAGAAAATATTTCCCATTCGTTTTGAGTTCACGTTCTCTTTTCTTGATCCAGCTCCATGTGTCCCAACCAGTGTTTTTCGCCCTTGGAGAAGCGAAGACATCTCATCGCAATTTGTCCAAATCACAGCACAGCCCTCGTGTAATGAGCAGGCCACCACAGCTATGATGATTACAGTGTCAACAGTGGCAAGCAGGCCACAATAATAACTGGTGGGAGCTGGAAGGATGGGTAGGAAGAGAGTGGGAGCAGGAGAGAGTATGAATGGAAAGATAAAGGAGAGACAACTATTCTGTAGGACATTTTTGTTTGCTGCTGTTTCTTTTCTTGTTTCTAACAATATTATAGTTTCCAAATACAACCTGTTCAATCTGAGATATGTTTCTGCCAGCTCCAAATTTTCGTAAAGATTATTGCTGAGAACAAAATATCCACAGGATTCATATATACAGAATTCATACTGTGTACATTTGAATATCTGAGATGTTACTCCTGATCATGTTTACTTGTCTCAAGGAGTCTTACTTAACTTGCACATAAGAGCAGTTGAATAACAGGGGACCTTTGTCGAGTCAGAGAAAATAAAACAATCCAAGTGATAGAGATGTTGTCAAAGTTATATCCTTCTTGTAGTATAAATGTATAACATACATCCTGTGTTACTAATTAGGGGTGTGGAGTTTGAAGAATCAGGCAAAGAGAGTCTGCTGCTCATTGCATCATGGTATGTAGGAGTCAATGACTGCAGTTTGACACGTGTTAAGAACGGAGAGTAAGGATATCTCTGTCACACTGATGTCCACCACTCTCACTGAAATCTCTTTCTCTCTTGTGAAGCCCTATAACAAACAGATCTTTAAATTTCTCGAGAGATTGTCGGAGGGAAAGAGCAAGAGAAGGTGAGACGCAGGGAAGGAGATGTGAAGGAAGAGTTGGTGACAGAGGACAGAGTCAGACGAAAAGGAAGCTCCACAGAGACTGGCAGGGCTCCACACACTGAAGACAAACAGCACAAACACATGACCACACACACATACATGCTACGCAGCATTTCCGACTCCACACAAACAAGTCAACATCAGCTATTTCAGCTATGTATGCTATGCTCTGTGTCTCCTCCCTCTCACTCTCATCCACACCATCTCTGCTATTTCATTCTCTCTCTTCACTGACTCTCTGCCATTAACATTCACAGACACTCTTGCACCCATTCAGGACTCTACAAGAGCCATGCTGTCCAAAGTATTCTCAGCTTTGGTCTTCTCTGTCTTTCTGACACTCAAAATTTGAGGTACAATTTCTTTCCCTCGAGGTACAATCCCTACTAAAGCAACCCTTAGGGCCAATATAAAGTGGTACTAGACTGATATTGGGTTATAGGGTGGATGGGGTTCACCTAAAGATGGTTGGGTACTCTCACAGAATTCATCTCAAAAGGTCAGTAAGCTCTGCTGACCTGTGGAAGCAACAGGCAGATCATACTGCAACATCAAAAACTGAGGCAGATTTGGTTTGCATGGGATACCTAAAGCAATAGATACAGTCTTCATTATTTTGGGTAATTCTTAAGCTTCTGCTTTTAATTTATGGCATGATGGATATGAGAAAGTATATTTCTCTGCTTTTGTTTTACAATAAACTAGGAACAGTTTTGTAATTATGTAAATAATGTGTTTATTTGCATATAAAGCAGGCAAGTGCAGGGATCCGATCACATGCAGTCACTTGAAGCATTCTGATACCAATTAATTAATGCCAATGGTCTGACCTGACTTACTCACAGCTGATCAAATCACCCAAGTTAATGTTAATTATACCCTGTCCTGCCACTGAAACCTCAGTCAATGTTTCAGCAATATAGAGGGCTCACCCCTAAATCCCCAACAAATCCTGGCAGGGTGCAAGACTGCATTGGGGTACGATAGATGGTGGCATAACCAAGACATGAATTGGCTGAAGTATCTAAAGCCTGTCTCCTAAAATGTTGTTGCTCTCCCTTTACCATACTATAAATCAGATACAGTAAAGGAAAGTAGAGTAAATTAAGATCATCACTTTTAATAAACAGTAGATTTCTTTATTAGATGTTACTGTCAACTCGCCTCAGAAATAATCATTGACTGACATTTTCCAGTTACGATCATTCCAAAGATCTTTCCCATTTTTCTCACAAAACTATCTGAGCAGCTATGGTGTGTGTTAGAAGGGGGCACAGTAAATCCCCTCATTAGCATACAGCTTCAGTGATAGATGGATTGTTCCCCTCTTGGTCTCATCCTACAGGTGATTGATCTGCTAACAACTATTTCCCTTACTGACCTTTGATTGAGTGCTGCTTGTCTTTTCCTGAAAGGACCAGCGTGTGTGTGTGTGAGTGTGTGTGCGTGTGTGGCTGGAGGCCGGCCCAAAGCAGCCTCAGCTGGGTGTCTTTCAGCTCTCTATTTATGAGCTGTTCTTTACATATTCATTCTGCTACTGTTAAACAAAGCCCACAGGTTGCCTTTCTCCCTCTGTGACTGTAGTGCACTGTGTCAGTGTCTGTGTGAGTGTTGATGACAAAAAAGAAAAAGAGCACAGAGAAACAGGAGACCATATTACATTTTGCCTTTCCTTCCATCATTCATTTGTTGGGGTACCAAATACAGTAATGGTTAGGTCCTGGTATTTATGGAGTAATGTTTTGTATGTGTATGTTTTGGACCATATTTAATATCCTTTCATGTCAGTTCCTTGTTATGTCCTGCAGATTGTTCTTGGCTATGTGGACAGGCATATTTAGTGGCAGGCAGTGAATGATGAGACTTGAAGGCAGGTTGTCAGTGTGATAAGTGGGATTCTCAGAGCTGACAAGGATATTACAAACGCAAAAAGTTACATACTGGTTTGTCCCATTTATGATTTTGAGGAAAGTTATAGTCTCCTTGTTACTCCACACAGATGCAAGGTTTTTCTCTCTGCTCTTTTCAGTATCTTCCATAGACCTGCTTTTTCACGTGTTTCCATCACACTTTGTCTATTTCTATTGATACTCCACTATTTCCACTTCAGCCAGGCATAAAAATGTTTGTAGGTATGGAGCATGTGTCACTATTTTGGCCTATACGCTTGTGTAAAATGTGTTGCCATCTTTACAGAATTTTTTTTTTCTTTTGTTCATACACAAGGTTTATACTAATGCATCAGCTCTGGTACAGTTAGTGCTTTCACCTTTGATATGCTCAATTAGCACAGATCATTGTAAAAGTTTGTTGATTTATTCCATCATTAGTCATTATTAATGCTTGTTATCATAGACATATCCCATCATAGAAGCTTTTCTGTACATTTTAGTAAAGCCTTACTTTTATTCCAAATTATTATTTACATCATTCACCATGTTGGCTGTTTTGTCCCTTTTAGGTCCAAACTCACAGAGTGAGAGAGAGAGAGAAAACTGACAGCTGTGTAGATAACAAGGCCCTAGTTGCCATGGTGAAGGGATTTGATTGGCGGCAGGGGGGGTTGATTGATAATGACCCCCCTGCTATTCAAGTGACAGCTCCTGTCAGAGAGCCAGCTCGTCTCACATCAGATGTATCAACTGGTCCAACCCGCTCCCACCCCCAACACACACACACAGACACACACACAAACATACTGTGAAAACAGCCTAAACATATAGTTTACCACCCTATTTACCTCAGATTTAGTCTGTCTCAGAGTTTTCTAAAAGAGGGATGACACCAATCTGTTCACACTGAGCACAACTGATTATGGGATATTGCTTATTTGCTGCTTCATCAAACAAATACTATGTCTTGCACCTAAATTTACATTTACACATATTTTACAGAAGGTGTGTACACTGGATATACCCTCTATGTATTTACGTTTTTATAAATGTGAGGATGTGTTAAGATAAGATAACATATGTTGCAGCAAAGCGATTCTCATTAGAGTACAAAGACAATCATGGGACACTAAAGCCATTTAGATTGTTGTGACTGTATTAGATATATCAGCTTGTAGCAGAAAGGGGGAAGTAAAAGTGCGGAATAGACCTTTTAAACCTTGATTGAAAAAATGGTGTGAAATGTGATAAGAAAAATCATATGCAGCTGCAAACAGTACAGAGAAGAACAGAGAGGAGAGTAGGACAGGCTAAAAGGGAGATCATCAAAAATCTTAATCCAGTTCTTGAATATTGCCACTCAAAAGAGAACATACGTGACATCCCATTGGATCAGTCATGTTATACTATCTCTTTGACCTCCAGCCAGGGCTACAAACTATCCAGGTAATCTCTTAAATTTGCTCAGGCTGCACTTTTATGATTGTGATTATACTGCTGCCTGACACCCACCTCTTACTTGGATTTGGATAAAATGATAGTTTGTTTAAGCTGAACTTTATTGAGGTTAAAGTGTGCAGCAAATGGACTGCTTGACACATATCTTTAATCAGGGAGTTGAGGTATAATACAGTTCAATAAAAGAATTAGTTTTCCTAAAGAACGCCAGTCTCAGTGTTCTAGTTTTGAGGTCAGACAGGCCAGGTGTCAGACTGAGCTTCTTGTTAACTCTGGGAGCTATTTCAGTCTCCTGATAAGGTCAAACCCATGCACAAGTTCCTACAACATGTTCTGGGGAGGTGAAGAAAGTTCACTGTCCAAATTAGAACAAACAAAAGAAGTCTGCCACTTTCTCAACCATTATCATTTTACTATCTTTCCAAATTTCTTAATCTTGATTTAACTTGATGATCATTATCACTTTGTTTTTTGGTGTCTAGTACACAGAAAGGACCAGGGTGTGTTTAGCGTTACCTTAGGAATAAGGGAATGCCGTGGCACACAGGGAGTCCAAACATCCACTGCTGTTAAACACACCAGTTAGAGTTGGTGAAAGAGCTGACTTCTACCAGCATAAAAGACATTATAGTAGCCCAGGTGGGAAAAATAAATGCACAGATAACCTTTTGAAGATCAATAGGACAAAAATGATCTGATTCTGGAAATGTTCTTGAGATGAAAGAGGCGAGACTGGACAACGGCCACAACATGACACTGAAAACAGAGATCTGCATTGAAAATGACATCAACATTTCTAGCTGCCTGCTAATTTTATGGTCATTAGAAACCTTCATTAGGGCTGTCTCTGTCTCACAAACTGTTCCACCATCAACTTCACACTTGTTCACAGACGTTTTGCAGAGGGCCCAAGGAAGTCAGGGTTGAACGAGAAATTGCTTTGCTGAGAAGCATCGCTCTCCAGAGCTGGGGAGCCCTTTGGAAAAGGAAAACGTGTTGACTCTGTACTTTTTAAAGTAATTATTTTGACAATAAGTACTCAACATATTTACTTCAAATCTCCTTTGCCTGGTTATATTTAAACCTAATAAACACGCTCTCACTCATGGATACAATGTCAGTTATGAATATCTGTTATCTGAGGTTCCAAGGTGGTTTGATATCCCCTTTAGATATTAGTTTGTTTTCCACCAAATACTCTGAACTAAAACCTCTATAATTTTGCTCTGCCTCACTATCAGTGCTGGTAGAGATGCTGTTCACATATTTTACTTTGGTGTAGATTTAGAGCTGAAACTGCATCATTTCAAAGAGATATTCATTGTAAAAGTGTGAAATTGTATTGGGCAGAAATTAAGTCCTTTATGCTGTGTTCTGTCTTTATTTACTCCGAGCCAGCAACATTAATACTGATACTTCTGAACAAAATTCACAGTTGTTCCCTTTATTATTCATTCAATATCTATACCTGCTTTATCCTGACACACAGGGTCCCATTGGTGATTCTAACTTGCCCCTAGGTGTGAATGTGAGTGTGAGCGGGTGTCTGTCTTTCTGTGTCAGCTCTGACTGGCTCCAGTCACGTGTGTGCCCCACCTCTTGCCCAATGACAGCTGAGATAGGCTCCCTTTATCATAACACCAAAATGATTCAAATAGACCTTGTAGGTGCAGTCATTTTTGAAAGGCCTAAAAAAGGTGGAGGCTGGGGCTTAACGGGTTTAATATGACAGAGCATCCTCCTAACCAGAGTACAACCACTGACTCTTAGGTGTGGAAGTCGTGGTGGTGGATAGGTGTGCAGCATGTCTGACTTACTGAACTCTACCTTAATGTTTACTGATTTATTTTTTACTTTATATTGATCTATCCCTAACTGTAATCATATAGTAATTATCACGCTCATAATACAATTATTTGAAATTGATGACATTGGATGTCAAACAACGAGACAACAAAACACTGTCATTCAACATAATCCACACTGCATAACTGTCCAATATTGATCTTTTGTCTGCCACTGAACAGATGAGCTGTTCTTGGAGTTTTAGCATGAAAGAGGTCACGCCTTAGAAGCATGAAATAGCTGTTTGAACATTTTGAAACCCTTTAGATTTCCATTGGCCTTCCAACACTGAGAGACAAAGAAGGATGGCAAGGTGTCTATGGAGGAGTGAATGTGCTGTCAGTCTGTGTAGCTGGACAGTGATGGTCTCTGCTCTGTGGGTCCTGGGGGTTATCAGCCTTTCTCAGATATGAGCGACCTCCTCTGTCGCCACCCAGGGGTGATAGGCCTGCTGACAGGGCGGGGTGAAGATAATGCATCTGACTGACAGCCTTGTCGTCCCCCATGAGTCTGCTGCCCTGCTACACCACAAACCTCCCATACCCCTCAGGCATCCCAGTCCCACTACGGAGCGTTCCACTAGTGCTGCCTAAATATGGGCTGGTGGCCGAATAGGGCATCAAAAGCAAAAGGAAAATATAACAGTAGCATTACAGAAGAGAGGCCCCTCCCATGAATTTAGCATCAAACTTACATCTCAGCTTCCTTTGGATCACACCACCATGCAGAGGTCAAAGGTCAAGGTTGTGAAAGACACTGACATATGCCATATGATTATCTTTTATATCATTACTGTTTAGTTATCTATTACTGATTATGTCATTATTAATGACCATGATCACTTTGTGTTCATTTAGTTTTTGTAAAATAAGTCATGAAGCATTTAGCAAACATCAAACACGCCTTGCACTGAAAAATTAACTAGTGTTTTATAGTTTATTTGTTTAATTATAATGTTCAATTGGAAGGATATTAGGATATTTAAATGACACTAAAGTGAGAAATGTAAGTTGTTCTTATTTATCAGTTTTAGATTGATACTTCTTATAGTACTGACTCACTTCACTGACTGTGTCTCTCTTCTCTACTTCTTCACTTCTCCACTACATCGATGCTGAGGAGGCACCCACTCTACGTTTAGAGACTGTTATACTGTGAGACTGTGACAAATACATAAAAACGGTTTTATCCTCTTGTGAAGAATGGAAAATGCACATAATAGCTGTAGTATCATTATAGTTCATATTTCCTCACACAAAACGGGGCTTAATGCATGCTGCTTGTGCAAATTTTTTATGGATACATAAAACAGTGTTACAACAACCAATAAATACAATAATAATTCAAAAGAAATGTTATTTAGCCACACAACACAGCATGGAAACTGTGCTTAGAGGGCTTTAAGCTCTGTTGCATTCAGTTTCTCTGGAGGTGGTTCACCAGTCTGAGCTATGAATTTCACAGAACAAAGCCCACACCTTGTCTCATCCTAAACACATGGCAGTTTCTCTGTCATTATCTGTGCTGCTGATAATCTATGCAGGTTCACCTGGAGCGCCATGCTGGATCTGCCTTAGCTGCGTCCTGGCCCTCTCCTGCAGCTCCAGTCCTGCAGGTACGGTGCAGTGCTGTGCTCCAGCTCTAACCCCCACAGCACCGTATGGTAAAGCCATCAGGGCCAGCGTCCCTTTGAAGAAGGGGACCGAAAGAAACACAACAGCTCTGAACACGATGCTGCTTCTCTCTTTTCCACCTCTCTTTTTTTCCTTTCCTCTTCGAAAAAATTCCTTAAAGACCCCGTATTAGTCTCTGCTTTTTCAATTTATTTTCCTTCTTGCTCACCGCCTGATCTCTTCCTCCCTCTCAGTCTCTTATTCACTCCACTTAACCCTCACCTACCTCTTGATTCTGCTCTCACTTTGTGTCTCAGTGCAGTGATACTGCAGGACACAGAGATCAGGCAGTTTTCTAATCAGAATAAACAGACAGCTCTGAGGCTCGTTTCTCACTGCATGAAAAACTGCATATGTTACATCATAAGCCAACTGTGGACTTAAGCCAGTGTTGGAATTTAGAAATAAAACTGTATTAGATGAAATCAGTACATATTATACTGATATATATTGATTAATCATTTATCAGAAGATAGATCATAGTGAGAATATACGCTGATGTATTCAGTAATATCTGCTGGTAGAACACAGTCTATGTCTCAGTGATAGCTGTCAAGTACTCATTTAAAGTACGGAGTAAAGGTATATGTTGTTTTTTCAACTAATAATTTAAACATGGCTAAAATAATCCAAGTATTCTTTGGTTACCCAAATCTAAATTTTGTCTATGGATGCGTCACACGTGCTACAGTGGCTAGGCTAACAATAGCCATGTTAGCTAAGGATTGCTCTAAAATTAGCACTGGGTACACTGCAAGGATATATGAAATGACTTTACAATAATGATCCAGCTGTCGTTAAACAATGATATGTGCAGGTGGAACGCAAGCTGCATGCTACTCAGCACACACTGTTTCTCTGAACCATCAGTGGAGCCACGTCTTCATCTCGGCACTATAAGAAAAAAGACCTTCACTTATTGACTCTCTAACAGGCGCATGTGGGAAAACACTCAATGACTTCATGGTCATCAAACAAATCTTACCTGAAAATTGAATATGAAATAATTAAGTAATACACTGTACTGTTTACAGGTGGTCAGTTGCTCTTTTTGGTCAGTTCCAGTCACTTTTTCTGTCTACATTTTTAAAAGTCTAAAGTTTCTTCCTTTCCCAAAATAATTGATGAATACAAACACATTTAGAGTCATTGTCATTTGGCCATGAAATATGTGGATATTTATATTGTTTTTTGATCCCCTAAAAGGTTGCGTCACTGGTTATGGACCACACTGATTTCTCTTCTCAGCTTGTGTCTTTTTGGGAAGACCCAAGGCACTAAAACATGCAGTACTTACAGTACATAAGAGTTATCTAAAAGTCTTCCCCTTTAATCACCTTGAAATCATTTTGTGTGTGTGTGTGCGTGTGTGTGTGTGTGTGTCAGAGATGTCACACATGTTGCTCCACTCAGCATCAGGCCCATTTGCCGGTCGTCCTCTCTGGAATGTGAAGACTGCAGTTGTCTGATGTTGTTCTGTGTGTCCACTAATGTCATTGTCATGGCATGCTGACATATTATAGACATATAGAGTACATGTTATTAAGTAATGAATAATGAGAATTCACCACTCAACATGCTGCTCATGGAATGCTTTTGAATGTTTTGTGAATATTGAGAACCACAAACTGAATTTCCTTCATTTTTCTTATACAAAATTGGGGAAATAAAATTATACTATCTGCATGGATACGTCTCATTCTCAAGTTAAGAACTGCTATGTACATGTCCATTTACCACTTTTCTTACAGCTGTTGAACCTCTGACTGAGTTGTAGCAGTAATTGAACTGCTGCTGTGTAATGTGTGTTGTCTGTCTGACACAGTCCGAGTGGGAGACACTTATCACCAAATGCAGTACAGCAAATACAGCTCTCAGTAAAACATTAGAATGAATGGGTTCCTATTATATAAAACATCTTCCAGTGTATTGTCTTGATTAACTTTCCATCACTTTTCTGGGCACTGTGGAAGAATGCAGTCATTCAGACAAGCCAGGAATCCATTCCAACAACTTGTTGAACACTTTAAACAACTTTGGCCAACTATGTTATTGAAAGTTGCAAACCAGGGTGTCTGCACTGATATGAACACGAGATGACAGAACAGGAGATTCGGTTAGCAAGATAGAGCATCTCATATCACCTGTAACCATTGGACCAACTTATTTTTATGTTATTTATGCTGGTTAGAGCTCAGATGAAGATGAAGGTCTGTGTGAGTGTACAGGCCAACATCTTGGACATGGACACACAGAACCCACCACGTGTCAAGCACATCATACATCTGTCAGTGTACATGCACATGTGATGTCATGCACACACACCTATGATGTTTGGTTACCTTAAACATGGCACATGTGGACATGCTGTAATGGGATTTCATGCAGAGGACAAGCAGTGAGGTGTGGAGTTGTTGCTGTAAACCAGTTGCCAGTGTCCTGCCTATCCTCACACAGGTGTGTGATTAGAAAAATAACATCTCCACTTCATTCTTTATCTATAACATACAGGAAGGCAGGAAAATTTGGGACCATTCGGGATTCAAATCTATTGGACAGACCCCACCTCAGACACATACACACTCCTCACACCATAAGTCCATCAGTGTGAACTGAGCACCTTCCGCCTTAAACCCACGCTGCTTTACTTGCCAACTGTGGGAACACTTTCTCACGCTGGTTCAGTCTCACCACCTTGCCTATGTCTGTATGTGTGTATGTGTGGGTGTGCTTAGTACTCTTTGTGTGTGTGTCTGCATGTGTGTATGGGTGTTTATGTTTTTTAGCAGTATATATTTTACTATGTGTGTGTATTTGAATTAAATATTGAATATCTGTGAAGATGCAATGGTTGATTTTTCCTTTTTGAATGTTATTGTGCAGACACTGTGGGCAAACTATATCTATATTTTTGTGTGTACGTGTGTGTGAGTGTATACATGTGTGATTGTGCATGTGCCCACAGTCTGGTCTGGTCTGGTCGCTCTCAGACATTAACTCTGCTCAGCTAATTCTCAACAGCGGCAGGTTGCCAGGTATTTTTACTGCCTCACCTCTTTGTGTGTGTGTGTGTGAGTGTGTGTGTGTGTGTGTGCATGGAGGCGGATGTGAAAAGCAGCCCAGTGACGTCCAGAGGCCTGAAGTGAAGGCAG
>JBAJHX010000033.1:765589-781331 GCA_037176925.1 Amniataba percoides | reverse complement strand
GTGTGTGTGTGTGTGTGTGTGTGTGTGTGTGTGTGTGTGTGTGTGTGTGTGTGTGTGTGTGTGTGTGTGTGAGAATGGGTCAGATTCTCTGTGTTAGTTTGTGCGTTTGTTTACCAGGAGGAACAGCTCCAGCACTACTGATTGTTTGCCATAAGTTTTAGCTTCAAGAGGACACTTGTTACAAACAGTTCATTCACCTTTCTCGTACTGCCATACTAGAGGTCTATGGAGCCAAGAACTGCCAATTCACGGTATCAAGTACATTAAATGTGTTCCAATTGTTAATTACAAACCTTTTTCAGACTGTCAGCTCAGTTTATGCTAATAAGGATTAGTAGGACATTTTCAAACTGAGAAGAATAGTTTGTGAATGAATGTTTACACATTAACAACTGGCTTTTAAGTTCATCAAAATGTTAGCAGCCAAACTTACTATCAGACAAGGACATTAGTATGGGCCAGATGACCAGTGATGTTTTTATACTTTTTACTTTTTGACACTGCAGCTTTTTCCTCTGTGATTATGTTAACAACTTAACATCCTCTTCCAGTGTTTCCATGTGTGCATTCAGTCTTCTTTTGGTGACACAGGTTTGCCTGCTAAATCGTTTATTTCATTTGCATCCAATAGATCAGCACTGGTTTTTAAAATTAAGTTCAATCAATTTTTCCTAATGCTTAGTCTGCTATTTTGCCTCAGACCTCTCATCTTTGTACATTTATTAATGTTCTTTCCATCTAGAGTTAATCTCTGTAGTGTTGTATAAATTCACCTCATTACCTTCCGACCTTGTGCTCAACACACTACTTCTCAGTCATGGTCATTTTGTCCTGAGGGTGGCATTGAAAAAAGTTCTGGAATCATAAAGTCACATGAATATTCTCAGTAAATTAGCATGCTGATTAGAGCTTCAGCTATATGTCATTTTAATTTTTCTCACTGAAATTAATTATTGTTTTGTCAAAAAAGGGGGAAAAAAATGGCAAAAGATGGCAAAAGAAAGATGCCCATCATAATTTCCCAGAGCCCAAGGAGATGTTTTGTTTTGTCTGACCAGCAGTGCAAAGTCCAAAAACACCCTGTTTTGCTACTGTAAAGATCTAAAAAATGAGAAGACATATTTTCTGTCAGTCAACAAATTAATGAATGGACTGAGTCTGGCAGCTCGTCTTCTTCAATAAAGGCAGCTATTTGTTCATGTCCAGTACCACAGGGGGAAATGACCAATTTCAGCTTCCAACCAAATGAATTCTAAATGCCCAGAATATTTCATACTGAGTAAAAAAGAAAAAATGAATTTGATTGCCTTTGAGCATCTATGTTAAAAGTTAGGGTCAGGGTCCCCAAAAACTAGTGTCCCAACAATTTAACAGAGGATATAAAACAGGTAGCATTTAGGAATGAACGTTTAGTATTTTACTGAATTCTTGTTCTTGTAAAGGGAAGCTATCAGCTTTCAGGTTTGTGGACATGGCCCTCTAATACTGAAATTAGAGGTCTATCCTGAGTGTTTATCAGTGTTTGGGTAATATCCTCTGTTTTTTAAATCATAACCTTCACAAAATGTAAAGGCTTCTTGTTTACTCTACATTCATCTTCAGAGTTCATCTGTTGTCACAGGAATCCGCTATCATCACATTTCCATAAAATGATTTATGTCATGATGGAAACATACTGAGACCCTACACTTATTTCTTTGTTGGGAAGACACAGCTGAATGGAGTATTTCCTTCAAAGGTCAGTCCTTACCTATTAAAGGCTATCTAACCAAAGCACTGAATTAAATGGCTTTGACAACACTTGACATTAATCTGCTTAACTCCTTCCACATTGGATTAGCAGAGGTATCTTTCCCTCAGGACTTCCCATAGAAGTTCACCGACAGCTGATCAATCAATTAAAGCTATGATTTGTGATAACTCAGGGATATAACTCAACGGTAGTACAAAAATATGGGTAAAATGCAGTTTTGACAGAGTTAAAGAGCCCATATGATTTTGCAGGTTATTTCATTAGTTTATGATGTTGCTTTTCCAATTCAGGATTGCTAATAATTAGAAGACCAGAAACTGAAATGTGTTAACTGATTAAATTAGGGCTTTCGTCTGCCCTCTCAATTACAGCCCCCACTGCTACCTCCAGTTTCTGTAAAGTCAAACTGAACCTCAGAGAAGAACTGTCTTGTGGGAAAAATCACACCTTCTGTGTCTGCAAGGCTGCCATGCAAATGTGGAGCAATTCCGGTGCAGAAAAACGGGGGTAACCTCGCTTTCATCCATTTTATTGAGCCGCAACCATCATCCTTAACCCTGGATAAACAAACAGAGCTACCTTCTTCATTTGCTTAGGGAGCAATTTAACCCCTGCCTCGACCCCCCCGTGGAGGCCATAGAATAGCAGGAGTGACCAGAGAACGCGACCCTGCTTCCCTAAGCAGCCTTTAATGCCACAAGCTGACACAGAAGCTGCCCCCATCAAAAACCACTTACAACCTCCAGCCGCTTGTTTCTGAAACATTCAGTGAGATGAGGATTTTCCCAGGAAGCACACAGCCCTGAATTTCTCAAAGGACCTCATAATTCAACATGCCAGTTCATCACGCATGGAGATGACTAGCTGTTTACTAGTTTGAAGTCATGGATCAGTTTTAGAATTAGATGATCAAATCAACATTTTTTAATTCTCAATTTAGGGAACTGTTGTGTTGATGTTGTGCAGGGAATCAGGCTGTTCATGAAGTCTTATGAGGTTCCTCTTGGTTTATGTCAGACTGTACAATAAAGAAAATGCCCGCTAGTCTGCAGACAAATAAAGAAATAAATAACTCATAAACTGGACTCTTATAGACTCCACTTCACCTCACTATTCTTTCCACTGTTTCACCATTTCACTGTTTTCACTTTCTTTCTGCTTGGCATATTGAATATTTCTTAGGTGTATGTTCTCAGGCACGTACTCTCTGTAATGTGTACAGTTATAATTATTTATTTTTGTGATCTTTTTTATGCTAACTATCATATTTTCTTTTTTTCTCTCTTTTTTTTATCTTATTCTATGTCTTGCATTCCCTGCTGTTTATTTTCCACCGTGTGTCTTGCTGCTGTTACAACGTGAATTTCTTCACTGTGGGACTAATGAAGGAAATCTGAATCTAAATCTGAATGTGCATAACCCCCCTCAAATAGTGATATTAACTGAGCTGCTAACTACCACTTGTCTGAGGACATTCAGCTGTATGGGCACAATAAGATGGATTCTTTATGAAAAATTACAACAGCCCATTAAATGCATGCCGCCATTCATTACAAAAGCCACCAGTCCAACCAGGCTGCATAATTGAAACGCAAACAACTGATCAAAGTGAATCTCCAGCTCGACAGTCTCATTATTTGTGTACAGGCCTTATGCGAGACCTGTTGACTTTTCCAATTGGAGCTGTAAACTATTGTTTGTCCATGCATTTCCGAGACTGATTGTCAGTCTGATCTGTACAATTACCAGCTAAATGTGTTTGCCAGCTCAGGCAGATCCCCCCTCCCTTTTTGCTGCCCTAAAAAGATCAAAAGGGAAGACCCCCTTGAAACACCCCCACAGCAACCCCCAAACGGTCCCTCCTCTCCCCGTATCCCTCCTCCCAACCTCTTCATTTCCTTTTAGCCATGACAGTTCAGCTGGAAAGCCAACCATAAATGATTTTTTTCGACGGGCCAGTGTTTGGGACATGGCCTTCTAAAGAGCACAGCTTTCAACATGAGGACATGTCTTAAAAAAAAAAGAAAGACAGACAGAAAGAAAAACGATCTGCATATTTCAATTATGTGCGGTTTTGCTCAGCTGATCAAAGAGCTGCAGGGATGCCACTCGTAACTGAAGGTTTGAGGACACTCATGATGTGAATGAGCACAAATTGATGCTACTGATGCTAAACGGTTAAGCGCCTCACAAAATGTCATAAGGTCAATCAACTTTTGGTAGTCATTTGACCGTGACACAACCTTGGCAGTTTTAGTGACTAAACAGACTTCAAGGCTGTGCTGAGCTGGTTTTTACTTTCATCCTACAAGTCAGCATAATGTCTGTAAAAATCACAATATTAGTTGAGCAGGTGCCGGCACCAGAAAAGACACTTTGATCAAACAAGGTCTTGTGTCCTTGAAAATGAAATAGTTTATTGGCTTTTCATATCTTGTAAAACATTGTGTCAGTTAGCCATCTCTTTTATACAGCAACATGATGGAAACTTGCATTATAAGTCATGGTTGGTTCTGCCAATCAATAAAAAATAATGCTATCTATTTAAGATGATGATACACTATAATTATTAATAATGTATTTAATCCTATCTTGAACTCTTAAATGTAATCACACTGAATCAAGCAGAGTTTAACTAGATGTTTAAGAAACACTGTGGATTATATTATATATTGTATTATAAAAAAAGCTAACACAAAAACAGAAAGTTCGAAAATTGCATTACATATCTGAATAACTATAATAACATTTAAACGTATAAAACTGTATACAATGTTGCATTAGATTAAAAACTGCCCTGAGAAAAACAAAAATATAAGTTGCAAAACCAAAAGCATTAGTTTAAAGTATCACAGATCTGAAGTAGAAACAAAGACAAAAATATTTATATAATGCGAACCAGACACACGCACACATAAGGTCTGTAAGACACAGTATTGACTGGATGTCAGCCTCAGCATTTATCAACCCCTTACACATCATGGTTAGACAGATCATGCCTATTAAATACAATAGCATCCTTATTTGAGGATGATTTAGTAGTTAGAAAGAAGTGTACAAGGAAATGTTACTTCAGCAGCAGCTTTATTGAGCTGTTCATGAAAGGCATTAAAAAAAGACTATATAGCATTCAATTCACCCATATTAAGTTTGATGAAATGGGAATGGGTTAAAAGGAGACAAAAAATAAAGTAATTTAAAAACAACATAATGAATTCAAGCTAGAAATGTGAAGATGGACTATTAACTGATGCTGGCTGATGAAAACGAATGAGGAGGGGGGAAAAAACATCATCCAAATAAAAACAAATAAATATGGATACTAGAGAATGAATCAGTTCTGCTGGGGAAGTAGGGGGGGTGGGGAAATTATTGTCAATTAGAGAGTTGTAGCATTGTAGAAGTATTGTCTGCCAACTATTAAATGGAAAAAATATCTATATACTCCTATTTGACTGTACACAGATTGGAACAAAGATCTTTGAACAAACTGACAGCTCATTTGATGTGACACAGAGATCCAGCCTCAGCTCTTTACTCTTTTGCTAATATGTGAACAACCTGCCTACTTTATGCCCTGATGTAATGACTGAAATGTATGCAGATGACACCTTAAATTATGTGCTAGGACAAAGCAGCCACTGTGATTAAAAAAACAACAGAATCTCAGTGCAGGGAAGTTTTAAAGGTGCGCATGTAATTGGAACAATGTTTGTAGATATGACTGTGATTGTGTATAAATGTATGTACAATGATGGTACAGTGACAAACGATAAGATTTCCCCTCACCCTCACATCTTTGATCTCCAGAGTTTGATGATGAGGTAAATCGTTGACCAAATGATTATAAAAAACAAAAACACCTGGTCTCTGTAGTTTTTAGTAAGGGTCACACATAAGGAAATAGTGCAGATTAATACACATTTGGTGTTCAAGTAATTATTCAGGTCAGCAGGATTGTGTTGGATTTTAAATATACTACAGTGTGGGTGTTTGGAGTAGTGATGGAACATGCCAACCAGTACAACAGCTGACTAGGCACACATCATAACCTCTGATCAAACAGTCCCATTGCGATTTCAACTGAAAAACTTGTCATGCAATGATGATGTGGATGTGAAAATAAGACTACAACACACACCTAGTCAAACACACAACAACATAAATAGCAGAGGGTTCATGTCCATTAGAATGAGGAACAGGACAATATCTGCTGGATTTATAACAATGTGATTAACCATGCACTGTTAGCATCAAAGTCACAAATCACTGAAAAAATGCTATAGTATCTTTTTAAGTGAATTTCACATATCATTTCGTGGAAATAACAAAAAGCACACTTGGTCTATCAAGTCATGAAACTGACAACATAGGTTAGTTCTCATTTTGCACTTTGCTTAGAAAAGTGGCATTTGAAAAGTTGTTATCATTATTGTTAGTCTGTAAGAGCATCTTTGTGAGTGTGTTTTACATGTTGTAATGTGTTGGTTTACCTATACCTAATAGAAAAGAATAACTTATTTGCCACCTTAATTCCAATTTTGGTGGTAAAGTGGTAATGATAAACTAATCAAAAAGGCAAAGCCATTATAATGAGATGTTGTATTTTGTGTCTTGGAGTTATGATATCCCATTAAAATCAATTATCATTTTTATTTCTTTTCTTTTTCATTAAAGGCACAAAAAAATAGATAAATAAATAAAGTATGTAAATATTAATAAAACAGGAATCAAAAGAAAAACTCTGAAATAAACACACAAATGAATGCAGAATTTAGAGTGTGAAGTAGATATAGTTGATTCATGAAGTGTATCTCTGCCATACTCAGTGGAATTCCTGAGCGTCATCCCAGAGCGTGTTCAACAGCGCTTACGTCAGCACGTCTAGTTACGTAGCGCCTCGTCATTAGCTGTCAGGAAGCTGGAATGGCTTCCTGTTTCATCTGTCCTGATGAAAGATGGCACATTATTTACTTTGTTTAGGAGCTAGTTTTACGAGCAACGCGCCGCGGAGACCTGGACGCTCACCATGCTGTTACCGCAGCTTCCGGAGGATGTTCTCTATCATATCTTATCTTATTTGGACTACAAGTCTCTCTGTCGCCTCTCACAAGTTTGTCAGAGTGTTTACATCTTTGTAAACCGGGACTGTGTGTGGAGGAGGATTGCCAAAGAGTTTTTAAACGCTGGAATAACTCGGAATGGGGCCGACATGTAAGATATAAGTCGCACACTGATTAGACACGTGCTGTGTACTGTTAGCTTAGCATTAGCTTGAACTGTGGGAGCTTTAGTCTGTTCCTGTTTGCAGCCGCAGGTGTGTTAGGAGACACACCTGCGGCTGCACCGTCTGTACACCTGCAGCCTGTTCATCTCTTAGCAGTCTGTGGCAAAGGCACCTCATTTTACAAGAACCAGTAAATATCGCTCAGTCGACTTTGATCAGGAATTACTTAATAAAACAGTCTGTGAAACCTATCCAGAAGGCCACACTGATGACCAGGTAACCTGAGCAGGGTGCCCCAGTAAAGCTCCAGAGCTGCCACTCCCCCATAAGCACAGTTTTCTCTGCTGGGATACTAAATGACCACATATTAGCTTTGTACCCAGATGATTTAGCACATTTGTGTGAGATTGTGTAAAATATTGAAGTCTCAAACTCATCTTAAGACTCCAGAATAAGGGAGCACCATAAGATTTGAGGGTTCATTTGATATTATATAGTAATGTATAATGTTATATTATAACACAAGACTGTACAAAGAAGGATTTAAGCTGTTGTCCCTTTTATGCACACACAAAAACAACAACAGCAGCACAAGTTAATCTATTAACAACTGTTAATCAGGGTTTGTAATCACCTGATTCAGAGCCGTCCTACTCTAGACCATACACAAACCATGCCAGTTTGTACGGTTTCCAGTTAGAATGCTTTATGTTGCTCTTCTACAAAACCGAATGAGACCTTACCGTTCTATAAACTTTGCTCCATAGCCTTTTTGACCAGAGTGCATATGAGTGACGACTGCGAGAGGTTCTTTGTGATGCTGATTACCAGGAACCTGAAACTCACCTACTTTGTCCTTCTCTGTGTGCTCTTTTTTTTTTTCTAAAATCAATAGTTATCTCCTTGATTTGGGAGATCCTGAGCATAAGGTTGTTTTCTGTGCACCACTCTGCAATATTCTCCATATATAAGGTCTCTTTATTGTTTGTAGTACACCAGGTGATGGTAGTGTTGTCTCCTACCATCCCAGAATCCAGTTCAGTTCAACACAATTCTCTCCATGTCAGGGCCTGCAGTTGAAGGTGTACAGTGTGAACAGGAGGAGGCTGAGCACACAGCCCTGTGTGGCTTCCGCAAGCCATATCGTGTCCATTTGTACAAATTCCCAAAATATCATTTTAAAATTATGGGGTAGTTGCCTGCTTTGCCTGGTAGGTAAACTGGCCCTACATACTGGAAATAATTAATTATGCCTGATATTTCTTGCAAAACTAATCATATACTAATTTACTTAATTTTCACTGAAATTCTCAAAGTAATTTTAGCTTCAAAGCAGAGTTAGCAAAGTAAAACTGTGGTTCATTATAACTTGGATCTAATAGTCGTAGATTATCAAAGACCATAACATCAGATATAATATCTACTCACCATGTTAATTACAGAGATCTGAGAGTGCAGTGAGTCAGACAGTCAGGCAGGTTGGAAACAAACAGCATTAGTCCTTTAAAAACCTAAACTGATAAAGTGTTTTGTCTTTCTTCCCGTCTGTCTGACTGTCTAGCTGCTTGCATTTTCTTGATATCTGACATATTTTAAGTGAAGTCCTTGTGAAATCAGATGTCAGCAGAACTTGGTGATTTCTTTGTATTTTTGTCCATCTCATTCTGATTAGATTCCTGACAGTAGAGAGAGGCTAGGAAATGAGGGGAAAAATATTGAACACATGAAGAAAGGGAGGTGCAAAAAGGCATGGGAAGCCAAGACACCAGCTGAAACTATCAGTAATTAGAAAACAATCCTTCCCTTTCTCAGTGCAAGTTAATATCAGCTTGTTCAGTCACAATCTATGCAAAGAATTAGAATTCTTTCAGAGTTTGTAGAAAAGGCTCAAGGAATCTTGTTGTGGAAGAATGGGCCAAAATCACGCGTGAGCAATGCATGTCACTAGTTTCTCCATACAGGGGGCATCTTGAAGCTATAATTACAAAGGCTTTTGTATGCAGAATTAAATCAATTTCAAGTGTGTTCAATACTTTTTCTACTTTTTTCTGTGTCATTCCATGTTATTACACATAACTTAATTTTTGAACTGATTTGTTTTGGTTTCTTTGTATGTGTCGATAGCTTATCAACATCTGGTGAAAATGTCATGTCAATAGCACCTTTAGAAAGATGTTTAGTGAGAAAAATGGTGACAATACTTATTTACCCGCTGCGTACTTCGGCACAGATTGTGAGATTATCAGGAAGCTCCTCAGCGGCAATGGAGCCAGGTGTGGTTGAGATCTGCCCTGAGGTGCTAAAAGCTCTGGACATTGTTGGGCCATCTTGGCTCACATGCCTATTCAGTGTTGTACGGAGGCAGTGCCTGTGGAGTTGCCTGGGTGATGATCCCCATTTTTAAATGAGGGGTATCATACTGATCAGCCTTTAAGAGAAAATTTGCGTCTGACTTTGAAGTTGTCAGGATGACAGTCAGCAGCCCCGGGTCTGTAGCGTGTTCCTTGTCAATGGACATTGTGTATGATCATGTATCCACATCTACTATCTACAATCAGACATCAAGTTGTTATAAATTAGAATTATTAAGAATTCTAACCAGTTTGTCTAAAGCTAAGGAAATATCCATCTACTTAATGTGTGGATTTGGCTGACTGGCATCCCAGTGTCCTCCCTCAGTCCTTTCCTCTTGAGGCTGAGTCAGAGCCACACTCACAGATGCAGGTGATAGAGTAATGGCAGTTGTCGCCCCTGCTGAGAGTGTAAGGCTGACAAATCCTGTAGATCCTTGCAGTGAGACAGCTTCAAGCTGCTTCATCCTGCTTCATCCTGCTATCTGTCCTCCCCCTCTGGCATGGGCTTGCTCACCACATGTGCATGCATATGCTGCTCTTCTGGATGAGTGTCCTGCACAAAGGCCTTGATACCTCAGAGATTAATATCAGTGCCATGACAGTTTCTGCCTCACATGTACTCATCTTTCTATCTTACATCATCTATGATTTATGATGGCCAATTAGCAACTTATGAAAACACAAATAAATAGAATAAACACAAAAGAACATCTACATCAATTTAACAACACATGCGCATCATTTAGAAACCACACTGCAAATACAGAAACAGACCAAATACAGACAATATGCAAATTCTCATCTCCCTCAATGGAGGTTATTCATGATTATAATGTTGGCCAATGGCCAAATGTAGGCTAATGCACAAACTACAAATTACTGATTATGTTTCCCTTCATTTTCTTGTTTTTTGTCCATGTGCATATCTTTTCTTAAGCATCTACATGTTTTATTACTGAATTTGTTTTGACTTGTTTTCTTTAAAGTGCTCTGAGCACCACAAATGAAATTCCACCTGCCACTATATTGAAGACACATAGAGAGGGATGACAAATGAAAGAAAAAAACAACATAAAGTGTCCTTGTAAGGTTTTTTGGCCACCGTGTGCTTCCAGAACAGCCACACTTGGACTTGTTATTGATTCTCCAAGTCTCTGAACTCTCCTGGAGGGATGAACACCGTTCTTTAAAAGCCACATCATATGATTCACATCATTTTCCTCCCTAAAAATGTGATCACTTGGAACAACTTTGGATTTATTTACAATAACCCTTCCATTGAAATGAACAAGTGGACCCAAACCCTGCCAAATATGAGCCATCTTTCAAAGTCATTTTTCCTCTTGTAATTTTGTTACAAAATCAGAATCAATTGGGTCTGCTGAGAAATTTTCTGCATGTCATAAAGCATGATGGGATGTTATATGCTTATATGTACCACACAGTGCATCTGTGTGGAAGCATCTGTGTTCTTCATGTTTCTCTGGTCTGTATCACTTAGCTGAGACAAATGAAAACAAAAGGGCCTGATACCACTAGGGGGAAGTGACAAAGTATGAAATGAAGTATATGATTTGGGAAACCCTTAAACAATCTTCTACATGTTTTACTACTTTATACACTTAATGAAAATAAGCTTATTACTGTCACTGGAATATAATCATGCAAAATGTTTAAGGTTCATTAGCACCACAGTCTCCACACAAATGTAAATAATCACATTTTTAAAAAGTTATATTTTTGGAAATATCTGAACTGTCTGTAAAAGGGTCATGTGTATGTAGTTTCTTACCAAATCATATTTTTTTAAATGTAATACTTGTTTGAATACTTAAAATCAATGTTCCACGTCTTCTACTTTTAAACAGATATAAACAATAAGCTTTTCTTTTCATTACTATTACTGTAACAGTGATCCTTCAACATAATATAGTAATGTTAAACTTTCACTCATTGCAGATATCCTCACATCCCACTGAAGGAGAGAGTGAGGATAGCTCAAAACTGGTATAACGGGGTCTGCAAAGGGACTATTCCTCTCAAATGGAAAATAAAGTAAGTTATTTGCCTTTACAGTGCTCACCATGGAGTGTAACACATGACAGGTGAAGGATGTATAATTTAGGAGAATTCAGAGCTTATATACTCTATACGATGTCAAAATGTGTTTTGCATTTTATAAACAACATGTATTATTCATCCATGTGAGACACGTGTATTTTGGCCTATCAAGGTAACTTTTCAGACATGTTAGCTTTACTTATAATTCTTTTTAATTACGCATCTTGTCATCAGATTGTTGCCATGGTTGCAGCTGGATGGGGACACACTCTTTCTGTCTCAAGCTGCTGATATTGGAGCATACCATCTGCGCCAAGACTCTAGAAGGTTCCATCGTAACCCATTTGAAATCTACTCCGGCCACAGGGGCGATGTCTGTCGCTTCGTTCTGACGGACTCTCATCTGATCAGCGGTGGAAGGTAGCTCAGGCACATTTCTTCTCTTGGGACTTTATTTATTTACATCGTCATATTAAGAAATGTTTTACATCTGTAATTGTTTACTATAAATTTAACCTAAAGAGATTCTAACAAAGCTGTTACATTTGCTATGTTTTACACATATAGACATAGTTGATTTTAGGCACATGAAGTTCATAGAATATCTGGTCATTTACACTCTCAAGACAGGATTATGCTTGAAAAAACTGTGTTTTGTTCAAACACATCTGAAGAGCAAAAATGCTCTTCACTGCTGTATAGTTGTTCAAAACAGCAATGGTGAAAATTGTCCTGTCATGGGGTGAAATGCGATAAATTGTTCAAACAGGGATAATGTTCACACCTGTAGACTAAGCTGTGGTGCTTCACACGAAAGTAGAAGAAGAGTGAGAATTGGAAAGTCCTTAAGACTAACAACCTCACACAGCTGACTAACAACTGAGTAAAATGAAGATGTATGTCAGATTGTCTGTCAGAAAGTTACAGAAAATGTTGATGCAGCCTCTGCAGCAGAAGAGAGCATTGGGATTTTCACAAACAATTGCAGTGATGTCTTAGTTAGCTCTATGTAAATGAAAAGGGGATGTTAAGGGAGATCTCCAGAGGCATCATAAACATTACCTACCAGTTACAGTTCTCGGGTTCCTCGTTCATCTCCACTGTAGCCTCAACATCTTGACATTGGTCAGCTACATCTACATTTTGTTGGACCTCTTAAGTCCATGTTCAGACTCACATGAGAGCTGTGTTTAAACTGCAGCCCCTGTAGTCATTTCAGGGAAAACACTGTAATTATATAGTATGTTGTCATAGATTGGATTTAAGATCCAAAGCTAATCTTAATAATAACTCTCCACTTGTATCAGTGATGGCAAGATCCTGGTCCACAGCAGGAGGAGTGACATGTCCACAGAGTTATCAGGTCATAACCAGGAAGTCAACTGCTTGGACTCTAAAGATGGGCTGATCATCAGTGGATCCAGAGACCAAACAGCCCGGGTCAGAACATCTCTACAAATTAGATTTTGTTTACAATCCCTGTTTTTTTTTCACAAGGACACAAGACTGAAAAACATGAATATCATTGCTTTGACACATTTACAAATGCGTTCTGATGCTTTTATTTTTTTAGATTTGGACTTCGACTTCCTGCTGTCCCAGAGACACAATTCCTATGTATGACAGGGTGTGGTCTGTTGCCATCAGTCCTACACTGAGGTAAGCACTTTCTCTGAATCACTCATTAGAGTTTGGCTAACAGCTGCTGCAGAGAGGTGTTCAGATATGGCTGTGATTGGTCGCTTAGTTAAACAGGGTTTCCATTGCATGGGTGGCTCAAGGGTAGGGCACGTGCACACATGTCCGAGGGCCTTGAGGTCTCGGTGCAGTGGACCCTGGTTCAACTCCCGACCAGGGTTCCTTTGCTGCATGTTTTCCCCCGTCTTTCCCATCTTTCCTTTCTATCTCTCACTGTCCTATCTGCCAAAAAACAATAAAGGGTATAACCCACCAAAAAATATTTATTTATTTAGGTGTTAAGCTCTGTGGTGGAGCAGACAGAGAAGCAGAATGCCCCTCTTTGAAATATATCTCACTCTTCCATGTTATTTACCCTGACCAATGTCTGTAAGCTCATGGTCCAACAGGTCTATAATATCTTTAAGCGAACTTTAGTTCAATGTAGGCCTTATTACATTAAACATATGTCCATATGGCACTGTTATGACAGGGGGCACGGGGCTACTGTGAACACAGTTTCTGCCGTCTGCATGTGAGTGACATAGTGAACTACCAGCCAATTACCTGTCTCTGTACAACATGAAAGCTCCTGTCAGGTATCATAGTAGCTAAGATGCTCATGGCCTAATACATGAGCAGGGCCCAGAAAGGAATTGGTAGCAATAACAGTGGAACCAAGCACTAGCTATTGGCTGATAGAATGGTCACCCAAGACAGCAAGATCAGGCAGACTAACCTGTACACCACCTGGATTGACTACAAAAAGAAAACCTACGATTCATTGCCACACAGATGGATACTGGAAAGCTTGGAAGGGTACAACATCAACAGGGCACTATGAATCTTGATCAAGAATTCACTATGCCTGTGGAAAACCACTCTGGAGGTGAAGTCAAAGCCAGTTGCACAAGCTACCATCAAGTGCAGCATATACCAAGACACTATGGCCTCTGCTGTTCTGCCTAGGCCTGAGTGCCCTTAGCTAGATCATCTCAAGAAGTGGCTACAGATACCAGTTCCAAACGTGAAGCCACCTCCTCACCACCACATTAATGACATCAAGCCATAGGCCAGGGATGAGTGAGATATCAACTCACTGATCCACATCACCACAATCTACAGCAACAACTTTTGATTGTTATTTGGACTAGATAAGTGTGGTTGGATGGTATCAAAGCGAGGGAAGATGATCAGAGCCGATCGGGTTGAACTACCAGAAGACAGCATTGCCGATGTTAAGGACAGCTACAAATATCTGATACCTACACAGAGTGAAGCAGGTCCTGAAAAGTTAGCTGAATGGAAGAAACAAGGTCCCAGTCATCAAAACGTATGCCCCAACAGTCATCAGAGGGAAAGGCTGGAATGATAGGCTGGCCAAAAGAGGAAATAGAGGCCGCTGATATCAAGACAAGGAAGCTTTTCACTTTTCATGGAGGGTTTCATCCTAAGTCTAGCAAGACTATACACCAAATGGAGCAAGAGTGGCCATGGATGGAACCACTGTCCAGGACTAAATAACCAAGATCCAGAAATACATGAGAAAGACGGCCCCTGATGATGAGCTCCTAAGTGAGTACTTTAGGCAACAGAAACTCAGTAATGAACAAGAGGCGGATGAACCTTCATTAAAGGACAAGACTCTCCATGGCATGTATCACCGACAGGTAGCAAAAGTGGCTAATATCAAGGAACCCCAGCCGTGGCTGGCAAAGACAGGATTAAAATATAACACAGTAGCATTAATCATTGCAGCACAAGAGCAGGCAATTAGTACAAGATCAATATAGGCAGGGGTCTACCACACCAGACAAGACATCAGGTGCAGACTGTATAGAGGCTCTCCTGAAACAGTCCAGCACATAATAGCAGGGTGTAAGATGCAGGCAGGGACAGTGTACATGGGACGCCGTAACCAAGTGGCTGGCATAGTGTACAGGAACATCTGCACTGAGTTTGGACTGGAAGTCCAGTGGTCAAAATGGAAGACATCTCCCAGTGTGGTTTTGAATGACCAAGCCAAGATCCAAGCCAAGCCAAGAGACTTCCAAATCCAGACATCCTGTTGATCAACAAACAATAGAAGAAGACAGCTGTGACAGATGTAGCAAACCAGAGCAACATCAACATCAGGAGGAAGGAACACGAGAATCTGGAAAAGTACCAAGCTGCAAAAGTACCAAGGACTGAAAGAGGAGAGAGAAAAGAGTTTCTGATACCGACAGGTGTTAATGATTCAATATTCATAGACTCTGTTTAGCTAATAGATGCCATAAATAGTACCCTCACTCATTAGATCTGTGTCCTTTGCTGCATGATGTATCATCTTTGCTCTTTTTCAGTTTGGTATTAATGTCTGTAAAGTTTTAATTCAACCTACTAAAACTTGAAGGTATGACTATATCTTCACTTAAATAGGAAGGAAGTGTGTTTGACATGACACTGCACTGTTGAACAACCACTGCTGTAGTTTTACTGGGTTTGATGTAACTGGCTCACTCATGTGATGAATGTCTGGATTCAGCCAGGTCTGTCAGATCCATGCCCCATTCAACCAATTGATTGACTCAAGCTGGTCCGCAGGTTATAAGTTTGTTTGTGTGTGTGTGTGTGTGTGTGTGTGTGTGTGTGTGTGTGTGTGTGTGTGTGTGTGTGTGTGTGTGTGTG
>JBAJHX010000033.1:747084-759094 GCA_037176925.1 Amniataba percoides | reverse complement strand
AGATAGATAGATAGATAGATAGATAGATAGATAGATAGATAGATAGATAGATAGATAGATAGATATACTTTATTAATCCCAAGATGGGAAACTGCAGTGTAGCAGCAGCATTACACACAGAGACAATAACAATACAATGAAATAAAAACAACACCTAGACATATTAAAACAATATAAAATGCAATATGAAAATATAAAAATGTATAAATAAGCAGCACTGATTGTAGTGAAAAATAAAATATAAGGTGCAATAAACTCTGTTTATTATACTGTTTATTATAAGCTACAGTGAATAATGTAAAGTGCTTATAGACAGTTTATTGTGACCAGAAATGAATGAATGTCTGCACATTGCCCTGTGCCAATTTCCTGCCATATTAAGTGGGTATCCTGACCTGGAGCGCGGGTGGGGTTTGGCGTGGGGTGTACGCTACACTGACCACTGGTGTAGAGAAGGGGGGCTGGGCAGAAGCCAGTGAAGGGATAAGCTACCCTGAAGAGAGGTGAGAACAAGGAGGGGGTTCAAATTGTTTTGTCTAGAATTCCTCAAGCACAACTACAAAGATGCTGCTGGACCAAAAGTGCTTTTGATAGTTTCCAAAAGGAGAAAATGATTGTTGGATAAACCGTCCCCAATTTGCCACTTTCTCACCACCGCTGGGGAAGGATGCCCTTTGACCTCCAGTATCAAAGTACAGGGTGACGCCACAGCAGCCACCCAGCCAGCTAGAGCCAGCCCTCTCTGACTGCACCCCCACCACCACTGCCGCCACCTCACCACCACCACCCAACCTCACACACTCCAATTTCACCCCCACTGCTCTGCCCCACTCAACCGCAAGAAAAAGCCTGAAATTCATGTCTTTCTCTTTGGTTTCTCCCTAGCCGTCCCTGTGGCTCAGGAGTCAAGAATTCAATTAGTTAAAAAAAGAGAAGAAAAGAGCGAGGCTGCAACAATGCAGCGATAAGGGGGCAGAATGTGCGTTCCCACACGCTAAATACAGGGCGCTTTCCCTGGGGCCCACAGAGCCAGAGGACCCGCACCGCAGGAGGCGAGAATAATCACAGCTCCCTCTGAACCCCCTCATTACACACACACACTCACACCTTACATTCCTTACACACACAGATAGCTTCATGCAGACATGCACTACAGACAGACATTCCCTTGAAGAGAGACACACCTTTCAGACGCCCCACACACATAAACACAAACTGAGAGAAACTTCTAGCACGCACGCACACAGCACATAAAGACCTCTTATTACATGCTGGCCTCATACAGGTGTTCTCAGGTTTACCAGGGAAGTATGTTTTCATGTACGGCTTTCTGTTAAACATAATACAATTTAAATGAAGGTCTGATTTCAGTTGTTTAAGCGCATGTGTGTGTGTGTGTGTGTGTGTGTGTGTGTGTGTGTGTGTGTGTGTGTGTGTATGCTGAATTGAAAGATGTCAGTTAAAATTCAAATAAAGTTAAGTGAAGCATATTTTATTATAGTTACTTGGAATAATTGAAATAATTGATTTGACAACATGTGTAACATAAAAATAACTTCAGTGATTGAATTAATTTCCCAACAAGTGACTAACTGTAACTGACTGTGTCATGTAATTCCTTTTTCCTTTTTTGGACTTTGTTAAAGCAGCAGGGACTTTTTAGTGAATTCAGTTGTTTAATGTGTGTATGTAACTGGCCTGGCTTTTTCTGTTTTTAATTATTTACAAAAAGTTTGTACTGATCCACATGGAGTCTTAACACTGTGGGAGTATGTGGTGTGTACTGGCTGCAGTGTTATTCATACAGCACATTATCCTAATGAGCGTCACTCCCACCACATTTTGAGCAGGAGAAAGCTCTGTGATCACTGAAGCTCTGCTTCCAGTGGATCCCAATTTAAAACTTGTCAGTCGTGGTCCTTGCTGACCCCAACCATACAAACACTTGTCACAGAGACCTCTTTTCACTGACTGACTCAAAAAAAAAAAAAAACACCAAATTATTGTGGTTAAAAAATGCTGCTTGCTCAATGCTTCAAATCAAGTCTGTGAGGCAGTCATTAATTGAAAAGCTTGTTCAAAAGAAATTATTCTTAATTGTTTTGCTGTGCTCACTAGCTCAGTGTAGTGAAATGTGAGCTATGAGCCATTTCTAAGTATTAATTCATCAGTATAAATTGATCAATCATATAGGTAACAACATAAGATTAGTACTTGATGTATATCGAGACCTGTGCACAGTTCATTATTTGCTACTTGCCCCAACACAAGTTAGGCACAGGACTTTTTTCACAGTAAGAAAATCATAAGTGGAAAAGCAAATATTGAGTACAGTATAACATTATTAGATTTGTAAGTTGCATGATAGGAGATGTAGAAGCGCTCCCCTCTGTTCTGCTCGGTTATCGAGGACCATCCCAGCTTTTCATATGAGACATAATGATGAGTAATTCAGGAATTCATCAGCTGATGATCTGTGATTACTAATAATGCATTGTGATACACAGTCAAAAGCATGACATATACAATATCACCATAATCAAGTGTAGACAGATCTGTAGATCTTGCAATGGTCAAAGGACAAGCAAAGCATGATTTGCTTAGATTTAGTTTGTTTGTCATACTTTGTCAAGTATTCATAAGACTCAGCATTTTCATATGGAGAACTCTGAAGAGTTCTGATGACTATTGTAGGAGTAAAATAATCACCAGGCTATTTTAACAAAAGTAGTTTCAAAAGCAATGATTGTATTTTATACAATAATGCAGAAATCGTGACAACTGGTTTATAATTAATTATAATGTGACTAGTTGGATTCTCTATCATCAGCCTAGGGAAAGGAATGTCAGTCTTGTTAGCTACAATACAGCTTTACAGCTCATCAGGGTATCTCAAATGAATGTTTTCAAAAAAAAAAAAAAAAATTTAAACCTGCTGTTCATGCAGTAAAGACTACAGCACCTGTTGATGTAGAGGCTTGCCAGATTTTCCCAGTCAAAATTTGAATGCCCCAGGAGATGGGATCAAAGTGCCAATATTCTAACTAAATATAGCTCACAACTCGTGTGAGCAGATTTACACGGGCTGCGTTTTATGTTCCGTATCAATTAAAAATTTGAAGAATGAAATGACCTTACTCTAAATTATATTAAGAATTACTTGACAACTTATGTGCTTGGGCATTCCCTTAGATCGATGGATCCATAATGGACCCAGCTATCAGACCCCAACTCTACTAAACACACTACTACTACAGCCTGAACGGTAGTTTATGTTGGCTAATGTTAGCAAACAGTAGACTTTATTGAGTCATTGTGTCACGTTTTAGCATCTACAGTTCCATTGCCCGGGTAGTGTCAGCAGTAGCATTATTGTTGTTGTTGTAAAGATATGATTGAAACCTCAGGTGATATTAGAATCAACTAGCTAACATTAGTGTGTTGTTATGTCTCGTGAGTGTGTGTCCGGTGGGGACGGTTGTGTTGGGTCCCAGTTTGTTCCAGCTGGATGAACAGAGCTGAGGGGCCGCCTAAGGAATGTCCTGGTGACCCTACACACAGGAGACACAAACAGAAGCCAAAAGGACCACAGGGGGGTGGGGATGGGACAACAGGGTCTGGGCGTGTGTGTGTGTGTGTGTGTGTGTGTGTGTGTGTGTGTGTGTGTGTCCATGCATAACAGTGTGAATTTGTGAGAGAGAGACAGTGCATGTTTATGTGCATGCATATGTTTTCCCATGCATATCGGTGTGTAAGAAAGGGTTAGAGGGAGCAAAGGACAGAAGGCTGGGAGCTGAGAGAGACAGTGTGTATTTGTGTGCATGTGTGTGTGTCAGTGTGTCAGTGTGTGTCAGTGGGGGTCAGCACTTGCACCCTTTAGCCATTGTGTCTCTCCCTGACCAATATAAAAGCATCATAACCCTTTGAGCTCAGACATATTTAGAAAGCAGATAAAAGCACTTTTTACAAACTAGATACACGTCGGGCACAATGCCTGGGGTCAAGCGCAACAAATTAACAACCCTCTTTCTGAGGGGAGGAGGGGGTGGGGGGGGTGACTGGGCAAAGCTAAACCGCCCCTGGAGTCCTGAGCCAAATGCCTCCACCTTCCCAGGGCAGGGATGTGGGCTGTTCTCTTGCATTCATGTGTAATTGGTCCTCGGGGCAGAGGCTGAGATAAATACCGACTTACTTTTTGTGTTTTTATTATGTCGCTTTAATGGAAGACGTTTGGAATTCCCTAATTCCATCTAAAGTCAAGACGGCCATTGTGACAAGGCAAGAATTTAAATAAATTTGAAATTTAAATAATTTGTCTCTCAGGGTTTCAATCAAAGCCTGCCTCCACACATTGAAATCCTTACCTTTTAAAATGTTCAGCTATTGAGTTAAGCTTGTACATTATGCAGAGATATGGCGTAAACTTATACATATGGAATGATCTGCTTATAGCCACACACACTTAAATTGAAATTCATCATCAAATAAGCACATAGGCTCATGCCCACAGGAAAAAGGTATGACAGTGTAAAGAAGTCTTTCTTTTTATCTCTCTCTTTAACAGGGTTTCATTCAATTGTTGATCTTCTGGTTAATTAGTTTAATTAAGTCACCCATCAACCAACAGCTTTGTTGAGGACATCTTTGTAGAATAAATGTCTTGTGGACTACTAGTCACAAATGTTGAGCAATTTGCCACTTTACAAATTGTGATGTGCATTTATGACTATTTTCAACATTTTACTGAAATTGTTAAACAATCATTTGTAAAAAATAATAATGATTTTTTTATCCTTGTTCCATTGTTTCACATCCTTTTCTAGAGTTTTTTTTTTATCTCTCCATTGAGTTGGCAAACAACAAGTCAAGCATTACATCCATCATCTGCTAGGCCATTCTGTCATCTCCTCCTCTGCCATCACTGAGATTGCATTTGTTTGAATAGAGGCAAACACAATTCAGGTGTTGGACAGAGATTAGGCCAATACCAAATATTGGGAGGCTTAGATGACTGGTTCACTCAATTAACAAATAATAGTTACACACCCTTGTGACATCCAGTTATGGTTCCTTCATCCTGACACCTAAATATGTGTCCACTCTGAAACTGTCCCCCAGTGTCCACCAGTGTAGCTGAATTAAATTTCATTTGTGTAACACTAAAAAACATTTGACAAACTGAATAGCACCGTGTCTCCAAAATTGTCTCTTTTACTCAAAATAAACTACAGACCTATTGACAGATTGATGGGAATTTCCTCAGCATTAAGTCATTTTCATTCATGTGGTGCAAAATGACGTGCTATGAAAACATCTTTACATATTTTTGTACTTTTCTTGTGAGACTGAGGAAATCTGTGTCAGACCAGCTGAAAGTGCTGCAAATATGTCACTGACTCAGTGCAGAAACCCTCTGTGTTCAGCCTAGATTGTGTCGGGGCAGGTAGCTGGAAAAGGATGGTGCTCCCTGTGCGGTCAGCGTGTTGATTCGGAGCTAACAATGTTGGTACTGTTGGACTCAACTCCCAGCAGGGGCTCTCACACTTTGTGTATGTGTGTGGGTGTTATTCTTGTCCATGTCTATGCTTCTGCCAGTATGAATGAGTGTGTGTTTGTATGCATGACAATTTGTGTGGATGCGTTTCTTCATTTTTGTGATTTGTGCTGTGTGCGTGTGGGGTTCCCACTGAGGACTTAGTCGGTTTGTGTGACCCTGCCACACAGGCCCTTAGATAATACAGACAGCTGATGAGGTTACCCAAACGGCAGTGGAGGCCCAGCATGCTGCTAATGATGAGAGGAGGAGGGAAGGGGGAGGCACAGATCAGGGCAGAGGAGGGTGACTCTGTTTGGTCAGAGATATGTGTGGGTGTATGTGCGTGTGCATATATGTGTGTTTAGGGGGGACACCTGCCCCACATTAGGCGAGAGAGGCTCTGACCTTAGCAGCTATAATATCAGTGCAAGCTCTGACCCCAGATCAGGCCTAGTTGGCGCTTCAGAGGGTGAGAGAACTAGGGGAGATGAGGGGGGAGTCGTTCTGTCATTGTATGGCCGGTGTCCTCTGTCCTGTCTCTGCCAGCACCACGGCCCAGTGAGGGGTGAGTAATGTGAGTAATGGAGAGTAATAGGGTCCAGATAGTGAGTGTGACCATAACCCTATTGTATCCTGTGTCAGTGGGGTCAGAGGTCACTCACCGTGCATACTGGTCCTGGCCCCGCCCGACCCATTTGGGCCATAAATGAGTTTACCCAACACTAATTACTGGGGGCCTGCCAATGGGCCACGCTGCTTAATGGGTCTGACAGCTGCCTCTGTGCTGCACTTACACGTCCCCCCCACCCCCCGCCTCTCGCCCTGTCCTGTCCTGCCAACCCCTTTGCCAAACCTTTGGTGGGACCTTTTTGCATGTCGTTTCCCTTTTCCCACTCTCCTCCCGCTTTCCTGTCAGATCTCTACTGTCTACAGCCTAAATAGGCCAAAATATCACAGATGAACTGTCCTGTTTAAAATTTTAGCCCAACAAATATGTAATAGAAATGTCAACTGTTACATTACTAATAGTAATGTAATTACTACTAATGTTACTAATTACAAATGCTAATTAAAATAACATTTAGTTTAATTGACAGGGTCCCTGAAGTAAATGATATATCTAGTAAAAAGAGCACCCTTACAATACAGATGAAAAGATACCATGCAGTATGTGCAGCCCGAGTAGTGATCTTCCTTTTAGGCCATCATCACCTGGGGACATCGTGGCCCTAGAGGTTACTGACCTGCAACATCCAGGTGTTCAGCCCCTGTCTATTCTAGCCATGAGAAGATCCCTTCCCAGCGCAGAGATTGGGGACCAAAACTACACTCTCTGTTCAAAAATGATTTTCATAGATCACCCAGAGCCAGTAAATAGCCTCAACGGTCTATGTTTAGCAAACATACAGCAGCTAATAACTCTTTCACTGTACATCAATCAATCAAGTTAAAAGAGGGGTGATGCGCTCAGACCTTTTGGTTTTAGTCAATTCTCTTGCTGCAGCATTCTAAAAGAGTGTATTTAACACCTACACATGGACATGCAGCTATTCTATTAAGTGTAACAAGATGTGGGACAGGGTGAATCCAAATGCAGACAGCACAAGCCCAGAGAGGGCTGATGTAAACTAATATGTATTTTATTGGCCAACTGGCTGGCAGAACGGCAGGTAAACAGTTAAAGGGCAGGTAGACAGGCAGATAGACAGGCAGGTAGACAGGCAGGTAGACAGGGTATCTTAACTGAGGCGGAGTAGGTAATCAAATAGAAACACACAAGGGCAGGAAGTAAAATATAGACAGGTGAGGAAAGGAAAGCCTACAAATTAAAACAGGAAGTGCACCTGACCAGACTTAAAACAGACAAAGACATGGTCAGTGAAGAAGAAATAAAAAACACAAAGCACACAGAAAGACAAACAAAGGGCGGGGAGACACCTGGGTACACCAGAGGAATGGGTGGTTTTCTTAAGACAATTAAAAGACTTAAAAGTATGATATTTACAATTTACATGCATTCACAGTGTTTTTTATTTCCCATGTGTGAACTGAGAGTAAAACCCAAGATGTGTATCAGTTCAGCAAATGGCTTATTTATAACAAAACATTTTTAGTCATATATTCAAATGTTAAAGTTTGCTTTTAGCACTGGTTTAATCTAAAGCCTTGTGGAATCTGTGTTAGAGCACTTTTGAATTCTCAATTTCACAACAATCTGTGAACTGTTTTACCTTAACGCTGCCATGAGTCTGCCATCACCTGCCACCACAGCAACTTTTCCTGTACTTCCTTGATCATTACTTTTTAAAATTTGCTATCCGATGAAATTCATTGACAGTGTTATTGCTTCATCATGTTTATGGCAGAGGTTTCACACCTAGAAGACAAAAACTACAAACAAATGTGCAAACCAAAGATTCAGTATGACAACAGGACGGGAGAACCTGTTGTCTTTGACTAACTACCATTCTGACAGTGTTCCTATGTGTTGCTAGTGACCTATGCTCTGCCACAGCTGGAGATATTAGCTCCCTTCACCATGGGGTCAACATAAATGTGCTTTTTGCGTTGGATATACATACAATCAGTGTCTTAAACAAGCTCAGGAATTTTCTTATACCTGAATATGTTTATGGAAGACCATCTGGTTTATCAGCAGGACTTGTTATCAGTGTTGTCAGACTTTTACATACTTATTTACAACTAAATGATTCATCCTTTACAGTTTAGGGGTCGCATAGGGTGTGTATATGGGAACAGACATAGACCCAGATCAATATTCCTCAACCATTTTATCAGGCCAGTGAAATATTAAAAATAACCAGATGCTTGCCCAGTCCCTAAAAGTATCTTAACTGTCTGTGCTTTGCCTAAATTATTGTTTGTTGAAATGCTATGCTTTAAAGTTAAATTCTAAGATAGTTTTTTTTCCACAGAAATCCGACTATTTCTCTCTGCATCTCTCTCTGTTCTCCATCGTCAGTATTCTCGTCCAACCAACAGTGTTTGTCAGTAACTATCTCTGTGTGTAAAAGGCGGGTCCTCCCCCCTGTCCATCAACCCTGTAGGAGGGCACTAAGCCCTGAGACTCAGGCCTGGCCCAACAGAAGCCCCCCTACCACCGGCTCCCCTGGTCACCACCCCACCCTCTACATAGCTTCTAACATCCAAACACACCCCGTCAGCCCACTCCCACAGCGCTCCTCCCTTCTCCTTTCACCGCTCCCCCACCTCTCCACATGCATTCACTGTGCATACCTAGGCTGCTAATTCCAACCTGCCACTCCAATCAAAGGATCACGACTGTTGTAGTTTTCCTCTCTTTTCTTCTGATGGGAAACAATATGTGATGAATGGACCCTGGGACACGGGTGTGTGCATGCTGCTACGTGACAAGAGAATGCTTTTTTTTAGCTCGTTTTAAACACTTATTGTTTAATGAACAAATACTTGGATCTACTTTCCGTGTTTTAAAATGATTTTGTATCTTTTTGTCTTAGTTTATGACACAGTTCCTTGATACACAAACAGTGTGATTTTCTGATACAATTGACTGATTACACTCTTCATCAGATGATTTCACACCTCTCTCAGTCGATGCCATGCCCCCACCCCAAATCCAGAACAAAGTCTTCAGTGAAATATTACAGTCTAAAGTTAAAAAAAATCCAAAAGAGACACAAAAAGGGATTTGAGACAGAAACAAAAATCCTGAATCTGAAACTGAATCTGCAAATGGAAAAAAATGAAACTGTAGTAATACACCAGAGTATTTTTCAAAGTGCAAGATCAAAATCTGAACCTTCAGTTTCAAATTTTTGTTTTGTAATTGACTCTTGGCCCAGATTTGACTAACTGTTGTTATAATTTGTACTTTTACCTTTTATTGGACTGAACTGGACTTTTTGTTCTAACTAAAAACTATATTGCTATAACTTTATTTCTCAGTGTATTGTATTTCTGTGTACAGCTCCTTTGTAACTGGCACTGCATGCTGTGAGGACTTCTCCCCTCTTCGCATCTGGGATGTTGAACGGTAAGCCAGGAAGCAGCATTACTGTACACAGTAACAAAATATTGGTGGCTTTCATCAGATATGTTGTCTGCCCATGTGCATCTCCAAGTCTCCTGCAAACTATCCGTACATACTCCCACTAAAACAGCTTTCTGAAAAAAACAGTGCACATGTGTTCACATTTTAAAATATTACCAGTTTAATAACACCATTAATATTACCAGAAACAGTCAGCATTTTCTCAAACTTAAACAGACACAGCCTTGTTCCCCACTTTTTCACACAGCAACAAGGAGTGCAAACAAATCAAACTTACTGTAAACAGTAATGCAGCTCGAATGTTGTAATCTGTGTGTCAAACACCACACTAGAGGACATTACAGTGGTGCCTTGGCTTACAGGTTAAATTCGTTCCATGACAGAGCTCGTAACTCACATTACTTGTATGTCAAATCAATTTTCCACATTGAGATGAATTGAAATGCTATTAATCTGTTCAGGATCCCCAAAAAACACATCTTTTTTGTTAAATGTTTTTAAATAAGAATAATGTATGTGCACTTATAAATACAGAATATAGTATAAAATTTCCAGTTATTCCTGTTGTTGTCAAACAATTATCTTCAGCATTTGAAATTACTTGTGGAGCATGTTATTTGTTTGAATGAAACTGACTTGAATGATCACTTTGAAAATAACACTTTAAGCTTGATACTCTGATGTTCGTTGGAAAACTCATCTGTAACATTATTAAAAGGTAAACAGCAGTGAAATAGAAGCTTCTCAAGACTCAGAGAAAGTGAGATGCCTCACGTTTCTTACCATGGTGATGTCTGTGCTCTATGGATGAAGAATTCTGTGTTGACTGAGTGTTTTCTGCAAAAAGTGGGCAATTACAATTAAGTGTAAAGGAGCGAGATATGTGGGATGGCAGACCTAATCATGTGGCAACCCACTGTCTACATATCGTTAGTTAGTTACAGCACTAACAAATCAGCCAACTAAGATGTGTCAGTAACAGCCAGGCTGTTATCTAGAAAAATCCCAACCTTTATCATCTTTGACATTAGTGGAAGATTTGCACCCATTCCCCTTTTCACAAGGTGTTTTTACATGGGTTATTATGTTATGGATACTATATAAAGGGTCAATTGGCTAGAGCTTATGCAGCAGATTTGTTTGCTTGGGAATGTCATTCATTACTGTATAGATAAGCTAAAGGCACTGTTGCTGTTGTTTAAAGAGAAACTTTAACATCATACTGCTTTAGGCATGTTACACAAAATATCAACTGTTTGTCAAGTAAAAACATATACAGATTCTGGAGAGCACCTCAACTGAGCCCTGTGCATTATGGATGAAACCCACTGTAATGACTATGAACAACGCTGCCCTCTTCTATGTTTAATTTTCCAGGGTGCCGTTCACACATTGCTTTGGTGATGTGCATTTTCCATGTAAATAATGACTACAGCAGTAGTGTGGGCCTTTATACAAAAAGAACAGGTCTGAAAACATCATGGGACACACTAGTCTTTAGGAGAGAGCTGTTAAAAATGAGGGGCCTCTGAAAATTCCTGCCTCTGAATGGTGAGGCTTAAACCTGATACATCCCTGCCAAGGCTGCTGTAATTCCCAGCTTTACCTGGGCCAATTAAAACAGGCGGACACGACACAACACCGGGCGGATACAAAAAGCTTCTTCCTGCTCGCAAATGGTCTAGAAACCTGAGGAGGGGAGAAGACAGGAAAGTGATGGAAGGAATGGGTGGGCAGGTTATTCTGGAGGTTGCAGGTGGTGAGAGGAATTGACATGGTTAGATGGTGTAGCAGACCCAGGTAATGCATGTCTTGCAAAGTACAAGATATCTGTTTTTTGTCCTAACCTTAGCACAAACAGAGACATCAAAAACTGTCAAAGGTCCACCCTGGAAATGTATTTATGTTCACAAAATCATCCACAGTGAAATATTTTAAAATGATTCCATGTTATTATTATACTTCGAGATTTGCAAAACCAATTCGATCTAATTAGAATGAAAAGAGAAATCAAGGTCTATACAACTGATGTATTATTTTTCTCTCTTACAACTCAGGAGAATGTTCAAATTTTAGACAGCTGAATTAAATATTTAAAAAGTAAATCTCTCCTTGCAGTTGCAATAACTTTTTTTTATATATTTACCCTGGATAATCTTTTCCTAAGAATGATAAATTATAACAGACCTAAATAATATGGAACATTTTTATATTTCCAACATGTGAAGTGAAAATTATGAAATGCATTCTGAAGATGACTGCAGTAAATGTATCTCTGTTATTATCTTTTATAATCAGAGTAAGTTCAGCATATCCCAACATGTTATCAATATGTCCTTTGCCACCGTCAGACATAAACCAGACAGCAGAATCTCTAAAAAATGAGGATGTTCCGGTGGGTTCACTAAAAGAGGAGAGAG
>JBAJHX010000033.1:736101-746991 GCA_037176925.1 Amniataba percoides | reverse complement strand
TAACATTTCTGTCATGTTTGACAGCATGAATGTATGAAGGCTGAGACAACATTTGTGTAGCAGACGGGTGAAGTCAGCAAAGCTGATGACTGATGATTCTGTGTCTGAAAAGGTCAGTAGAGTGGTTTAGAAGGCCTGAGAGTAATACATTACAGAATTCTAACCTGTGAGAAATCAAGGCATGAATTAACCTTTCGGAATAGGTCATGTTGTCTTAGTAGTTCTGACAATCAGAATCTTTAATGACCCCTAAACTCTCCAGTGACAAATGGCATCATACCTGGCCAAGGCTATTTCATTTGCTTACATTTCTGAAGTTTTGCATTCAAATATCAGGGTGAAGTGGCTTTGCTCCTGTCATCCTTACATCATTTCCATAATAATTACACAGATTTCCACTTGGGGAAAAATAAAGTAGATTGATTGAGATTCTGATAACTCACTCAATACAGGCACCTTGTGAGTGTGTCACACAGACACACAATCCCCCATCGAGATTTTCCATCTGATAGTGGACTGAGAGCTGCAGACCAGGCTGTGCGTGGGTATACAGATGGGTGCAGCGTGAGGGTGATCAGGGTGCATTGTTCAAACTTACTGTCACCATGAATATTGAGGCTGACTGCTTTAATGTGCACTCACACTGCTATCTGTTTGTCTGTTGACTCTTTAGTTCTAGACTTTGCACAGTGTATTGACCCTTTATCACCCCATACTCTATACAATACTCTATACAGTATTTTAACTGAGCAATTTGGTTAGCCAGTTCAGATTTCACACCACTGCAGTGCTGATGAGATGTAGCTGTACCTGTCAGATAAGACAAACAACATGAGCTCGGCCCTTTGACCGCTGATGTTAACAAAATGTGGCAAACTGGTACAAACCTCCTTTTTTTAACTTTGCAACATCACAAATAAAAGCCTCTGGTAGATCAGCTAAGGCTGTAAACTGCATCAAAAATGTCTCAAAAATGTCTCTCAACTTGCCTTCCCAGTAAGAGGCTCTAATTAACTGCTGTATATGTTTCTGTAGAGCTGCATACATTTCACTATAGCCAGATCCCTCTCTATATCAAATTATATTCAGAATTTTTTTTTTTTTTTAAACCTCTTAATATTTTTTGTTCTATCTTTTCTACTAAAGATATTTTTTTACAATGTCTTCTCAAACTGGAAGTTGTTCTAAAATATTATATCATTATTAAGAATTTATTATCCGAAATACCTGCTAATGCTAACCTCTTTTCATTTGAAAAGAATCTCTAATATATTACAGTTATGAATAATAACACACACACACACTTCCAGTAATTCTCCCACTGGAACACACCACCATCAGCCCCCACACACCCTCAAGAAGCACCCACCAGCATCAGCCTCAACCCCTGTCCATTAGCACATGTCCCTTTATTCATTCCATGTGAGCCAAAACATAAAGGAGACAGTGTTACACCTGCAGCACAAAACACAGCCACATCACAGAACAGAGACCACAAGCTTCCAGGAAGGATTCCACTTCCTGTCTCTGTGGAAAATAGTGGTGGTACTAAGAGGGATGTTTACAGGCTGAAGGACAGAGAGGTCTTAATTTTTTTAAATCAAAATCCTTCATTTTAATAAAATCAGATCAAAGAAGAACATTTTCACACCATGTTTCACAAATCAATCAATGAAAGTGTACAATTTTCAAGAGCCACTTTAAACTTTAATGTCTCAATACAAGCTAATAGGTCAACAAGTCAAAGCGTAATCAACACCTGGCAACTCAATAAATAGCTTAAACTGGCATGTAAATTTAGTTATGATTGCTACAGATACATCTTGTCTATACCAGTCATATCAGTCACAATAAGGGATGAGGTCATTAATCAGTTTCACTATTAACTGCACTTGAAAACGTTACTTTTTCTTAAATCACAAAGCTCAGCTATACTGAGTGTTTCTGCCCTCACTCTTAAAATCTCCAACAACACTGGACAGGTTTCGCTGTGATGATGTTGAGCTAAAGAATCTGTCTGATATCTGCAGGAAAACACACAGCACATAATTAATTAGTCTGCTCTGAAATGATAAATAAGTGAACCTAACCAAAGATATATACTCCTAACATAACTAAGTGCAGGTTGAACATCCATGGTAACAGTTAAAAAGGAGCCCAGGCTCCTACTGAGTTCTTGTGGCTTTAATTTTAATTTTACTTAGCACTTTTTCTTTTTTCCTCCATCGCAATTAATTCTGTCTTTTTTTCATCTCGATGGCACAAAGAGGTCTTATGATCAGCCGTATAGAGGGGGATCCCACACAAGTGGCACCATTGGAGCAGCACCCCAACTTTTCACACTGTCTTCGCTCATGGCTAAACACAGAAGGGGAAAAAACATCAAAGAGAAAGGACGCTGACCATCACTCCCAACTCCCAAGATTCCCCTCTGTTTCTTCAGAAAGGAAGCCCTCCTTTTTTTACAATCAAATGGCCAGGCAGGGATTCCTGACATTCCTGGAAATGAAAAGAGCGAGTGAAACGTCTGCGTCAGAGTGGACGCTCTGTTATACAAATTGCAGCAGTATTGTCTTTGCAGTGTGCGCATGTATGTGACATTTTGAAGGTGGTCATTGTTGATGGGACCCTGCAAACCACCCTATCCACTGTCTCCGCCAAGAAAGCTCACATTCCTGCACCAGTTGTGCTGCAGCTGGCTAAGAGGGGTATGCTAACTTGGGTGGACATGCAGCAGGTTGCATGGCTCCCCTCTGTTTGTTTTAGCAAGTAAAAACCTCAGCAGGGCTTCTTTTCTCTACCTGTCTGATGGCTTTGACGAGACAGCCTGTTTCCCAGTGCGGCCCAAGGCTCCTGTGTAGAGCTCAGACTTAACTTTACAAACGCCTCCAACCTCTTCTGTCACAAAAACACACACATTGCTTTTCTTTAGCTGTCCCCACACTAAAGGATAATGCCCCTAGCTTCTTCTATTTTTTTCAACATTGTCAATTCATTAATGAACCCTTTCACAACATGTCTGTGTGTGGCCCCTAAAGCCAACCTGACTCCTGCAGTGAGACCAGACAGGCTGAAATCAGGACTTAGACCCTGCATGTCACACAGCCAGTAGCCCCTCATAACAATCACTAAGTCTGTGCCCCCTAAGGGCACCGGTCTCACAAAGTAATGGCAAAGATACTGCTTTCAAAAACCCACAGTTTCTCTGTGAATCTGTGTTGCTGTAAAGGTAATTTTGACATCAGGAATAAAGGATTCTCATTAGGGTTGCGGTTAGGGTTACAACCAACTTTACAGGTGTAGACTCGATCCTCACCAGAGAGGCAGCAGTGGTCCTCACTGGGTGCTTGTCATCTTTGAACTGCTGCTATGTGTTTCCCTCCACATCCCATGAATTTGCCACCACACCTGTGCAACTGGTCCAAAATTCTGCTGCCCATCTGCAGTCTTCTTATAACACTCCTCTATTCACTTCACTTCAGCAGCACAACTCTCATCCAGTTCAGGACTGGTGCTGGCTTACAAGCATATTGATTTGGGTCACGACATTAGTGTCCCTACCAATGTAGAGGCAACATTGAATTCCTCCTACCTTTAAACATCACTAGATCACAGATGCTGTGTTTGATGAATATTTTTTTTTTTATCAAACATTTGATTTATTTAAATTTATATTGATATTTCAGATGTGCATGAGCTGAACAGATTAGATAATAAAAATAGAATACATTTTTACTTTACTGATGGATGGTTGAGCATTGCTGTGTCTTGGTCATGAAATTCTTGAGTTGAAATTAAAGTGACAAATTCAAAGAAGGGCGCAGTCGCAGAATGAGAATTAGGTTAGAAAATGACTTGAAGTAGAGTCTGAACTGGTTCATTTGTTTATTTAGTCTCATTTACATTCTCAAAATAAAATCTGGATACATTTAAATAAAAAAGTGACTGCTTATATTATTTTATAATATTTTACATTATTACGAAAGCAGATAAATTGTATTTGCATGTGTGTATGTGTGCGCGTATGTGTGGACACACGGACAAATACACTCAACCAACAGTAATGGTTGCCATGCCAATGTCAAAACCAAATTTACGCCCCGGCAGCCTCCAAGCCATTGATCAACATGGTTATGACTCAGCCAGTTTTAGAGCCATCCCTGTGACCCTTTTCAGTCAGGCATGCTGGAGGCCAAACTGAGGTATCCAACATTATGGACCCAGACAAGCAATAGAAAGTGTGGTCAGATCAAAACTTTGTACCGCTGCTCACTAACAGATACAGTCCTTTTGACAGATTACATGCTTATGCCTCCATCCTGTAATCACACACAACCCATAAAAGCCAGTGACCTACCAATTTAACAATCCCTGCTGTTTTTGCACTGTGCACCAGCTCATTGCATGGTGCTATTACTGCCTTTAAGATCTGTGCACAGATGTCAGTTCTATTTTATGGAAGCCCAGAGCAGCATAAAATTGTAACCACTTTGCTCAAACTATTTCAGAGATAGTGTTATGAATTCATGATCTTTTTAGTTATAATGGTGCTGTGACGGAGACATCATTATTTAGTTATGAATGAACAGGCTCGTATCTCCTTGGCTTGAATGAGTTTCTTTTTGTGTGGCATGTGCTAAGCTCCTTGGTTTTAGCAGTAAAGGGAAAATGAGGGGTCACTACCCCACACAGACACAAACAGCCTCATCACAGACTTCCTATTGGCCCTGGGCTTAGTCATGAGACCCTGGCAATGAGAAAGCTCTCACCCAATAAGGCACCCTGTGGGGCAAGCCCTGGTCCAATAAGAAGGCCCCCTGGGGTAAGGCTGGGGGATTACCAGCCTGAGCCTGTGGATTGAGCTCCAGGGCGAGGGAGGGGGGCACGAGTCGAAGCACAGGGCTGCTTGGTCACCAAGGCTAGCCGCCTCCTTTAAATGGTTGCTATGGGACAGGTATCAAACATTCAAGAGTCGCACACAGTCACGGTCATGGAGGGTATTAAATGGCAACAAAGAGACAGTTATTCCGCAATAATCTGCCCTGCTGAGTGCAAGTTATTCTCCAATAATCAAGAGGCAAGGAGCAGGCGGGACAGAGCTGTGATCACAAGAGCATGGTGCTTCATGGAGCTGGACTCACACGCGCTATCACACACACACACACACACACACACATCATACCACATCACCACAGACATACAAGCTTTATTTCTATTGTATTATGTTGAATTCTTCAATACAACATATTAATTTAATAAATGAAGGTCCAATTTAGAGTTGAGCAGAAGATAAAGCATTGTATGCTTTAGGGTGTTGCTACCACATCAACCTGTCAGTCAGGATTATTCATTTCAGTTGTACATTTCATTTTAAGCATTTCTTCTCCAGCCAAAATTAGCATCCCAGTTAATATCACAGTTTACATCAATGTTGATAACTAAACAGCTAATATTAGCTGGTAACTCCAACCTCTCATCCAAATATGATCGCCATCTTGTTTTTTCAAACTCTAGAAAAAAGGATGCCAAAGCTCCAAGTGCCAAACCAGTAGTCAAAAATAGTAATATCTTAACCAATGGCTGAAGTCATGCTGACTATGTGTACATATTTATACAGGCTATGCTTGGTTCGAAACAAACACATTTTTGAAGAAGATGGAAATATAGCTTGGAAGACTGTAATAAAGGGTTAGTAATGATTAGTTGATAATAGTTTTACTAAGTCAGTTGTTTCATCTCAACATGTGCATTTTTTCAGTTAATCACAAAATGGGATAGCTTTTCTGTTTTCAAGTATTTGATTTGTGTCAAGGCTTCTGAGGAGGCTTTCACCCAGTGTATGATGGGATAGGGTCCAGCTATCTGAGCACAGGGAAGGATGTAAAGAAGACTCACATAGCAAATATGCAGCACACTGTATGCTGTGAGGCAATACAAATTTGCATAAATGTGACATTTCCTGGTTTGTGCTGCAGTTGCAGTGCAAAATTAAAAAATTCATGTCATGCCATGATTATGTGTGGTACGAAATGATAGGAGCACAGTCGACTTTGCCTAATTACTGAATTAGGCAAAGTCGATAGTCTATCATTGTGATAGTAAGGAGTCACAGGGAGCAGCTGAAGTGCTTTTACTTGATGTGTTTCTGTAAATAGACTATTAAGCCTCTCTTCAACTTTCTTCCAACAGTCTCTATCACCACCAGGAACTTATCAAAGAAAACACAAGTTCAGTTTCAAGTTAAAGATATTTAAAGGTTGAGTCTTCAAAGCTCGGCAAATGCTGTTCTGCAAAGCTGATTGCCAAGTGTTTTCTTACACTTACAGCACATAATGAAATAAAAGAGTCATCAGCAAAAGTGTGATCAGTCATGGTGAAACACATACAACATACATTTTGTAAGATGTGTCCTTTTATTCTCCACATTTTTGTACATGAAATGTGAATGATCATGTTCCACATGTGAAAACATAATTTCACATGTTCTCATCAACTTTCATCCTCCTCCATCCCTTTCTTCTCTACCAGGTCAGAGTGTGTGTGCTGTCTGGGCTCACAGTTTCGGCGTGGGGCTGGTGTCTTGGACATGGTGTTTGAGTCTCCGTTCCAGCTCTTCACTTGTGGCTACGATACCTTCATTCGACTGTGGGACCTCAGACTCAGCCCACGGTACGCCACTATCTCCCTTTTGAGGGGCTCACCCTCAACAGTTAGTTCAACAGTCAGTGCACATTAGGATTTTTTCTTTTATCTTGAAACCGTAAACACACAGTACAGCCTGTAAGTACACAGAAAAAACTGTTTTAACTGATAGTCCAAATACAGCGCACATCAGTGAATGTAGGATCTGACACTTAGTAAAGACCGTTACCAGAGAATGACTGCAACTTAAGGTACTACTGAGAACAGTCGGTAAACAGTCTAGTTTGTGAATTGAAGGTTTTCACAAACTTGTTTACGTCATAAAATTACAAGCGTATATATGGTATGATGCGATATGTTAAGTTAGATTACAACTTACTTTAAATCAGACAAAATAAATGAATATAGCTGAAAAAGATATGTTGTCTGAGGAGCACTGTAAACGGGTATAAATGTCTGAAGATGTTTTGACAAGTAAGAAGTGAAATCAGTTGAGCTCTCATTGAAGAGAAAGAAATGGAAGTGAGTGTTTGTCAGTCATTCCAACTAAGTGAAGGATTTCCTTCAATTTTATCTTGGGTCTTGTCTAGTAGAGGCCTAAATCTTGAGTGAGCCAGTCATATGGCTAATATTACTGCATATTCCTAGACCTAGTTTTTTGCCTTTTAATCTTTACAGTTTCATACATTTTCATTTCTTGTCAGAGTGTAAAAGCTTAAAAATAACATTGGATAAGATATTCCTTAAGATTCAGATTCAGAATATGGTGTAAAAATCTATTTTATTTCCAGCAGTGTCAGCTCAGAGAGCTCATCGTTGTGGTGTCCATATTATTACAGCAGCCCTCGCTTCAGTATGTGTTGACAGGGTCCCTAATGTGGTTGGGGAGGGCAGCATGTATTTAGCACAGCAGGGGTTAGAGAGGTTTCAAGCTATATTTTTGGGGGGACCAGTCAAGTAAAACAAATCAGATCTGATTGGCAGATCGCTCTGGGGACTTTGGAAAGGTTGGGTTGGGGTGAAGATTGGCAGAGGGGGGTCCCTTTTTAGATATCAATAATTCACATGGTCAAACCTAGCCAACCTCAAAAGGCTCCCAGGGTCATCCAGCAGGTTTAGGTTGTCTGGAAGGTGGGAATCACCAAACATGACAGTTATAGAATGATCTCACATTAGGCTGTATTTCATATCGCTCAGCCCTAAACATGAAGGACAGTTATTATAAATATATGATGCAGTGATTATGAAAAGTAACTTAAATGATTTTGTTCATTTGAGTGAGGTTCAATAGTATCCAGATATGGTAGAGAGAGCTGTTCAACACTAAATGTAATATGGCAAATAATTCAGTATTTTCATTTGGTGTGACTGTGTGTGACTAAATCATGTTATCCTTCTGCAAATGACCAGATAAATGATTCCAATTCCAATTATCAAAGTTTTGACCAATGTTTGACACTGCTTTAACACCAGTTTGATTGTTGTACTATTGTATGTTTTTTCATATAGTTTGCCTATTGTGATATAGGAAAAAATAACAATATTAATCACTCACCTCTACTTACTCTATCCTCCTCTGTGTGCGTGTGTGTGTTTGTTTGTGTGCGTGCGTGCGTGTGTTGTTTTTCACTTTCAAGATGCAATGACAATGCGTGACCTCCCCCATAGAGGTTTGCTAGAACTGTGTGGAGTGTGCATTTGTATGTATTATCCAGTGTGTGTCATGTGTGTGTTTGCATGTGTGTGAGAGAGAGAGAGAGTGAGAGAGAGAGAGAATCTCCAGACGTCTCTGCTGCCCCATTGTCTGCCCCTGGTGTCTGTCCATCACTTATTGATGAGGCTGCACTAATGGAGGATCAATGTCTATTGGCAGAAAATACTTCCCCTCTCTTCACCACAGTCACCACCACCCTGCTGCTCACTCTGCCTCCCTCTGCACACACACACATTCCCCTCATCGTTAACACACTATAGTGTAGGTTACTGAAGCCTATTAATGTGGCAAGTTGTCAAGGAAGATGACACTCGACAGGCACTGACTGTTAACTTTCTCTCCTTGATTGACATTGTTTATGTTATTGGCTTATTTACCCTCTGTGGCAATACTGACTAAAAGGACTGAATAAAAAGATGAAATTACAATGCAATATTTATTGCCTAACCTATATTATAGTAAACCTCATCACTTACTAAGAAGGGACGAGTCCTGAATCATAGAAATAACTTCAGTGGTAAGGTAGATTTTTGTTCTTCTTGAACAGCCGCAATCTTGAAAAGCTTGTGAAATTGCCACAGTCACATTATCTTTTGACTTTGGCTAAATAAAATGGCCTAAGCCAGCATCATGGTGAGATAATAGAGGAATTTTTGTCATAAAAAAGGCCATTGTTTTAGGAAGGTGATGAAATGGAACAATACCATATGATATAATATTCAGTGACATATTATGTGCACAAAATGGTTTTAAAAATGTTGGTTAAATAAATTAAGAAGACAAGATAAGAAACTAGCTACTTTTGGCAATTTGATGGAGGCCTGAGTTATGTTTTGGAATCATTTCATAGATCTGATATCCTCCTATAATTTATTTCTTTCAAAGGGGCTCTGCTATCTAACTTTACATTCAAAGGATGGTTCTTTGCTAACAGAACAAAAAAAACTCTATTTTAAAGATCATGTTATCATCATCTGCACAGTACACTAATTAAAACTAAGTTTAGTCAGACAAGCCTGTAATGATGATAGTAACGACATCACACCTTCAGTCTACTGCAGTCTACTTCAGGTGTCTCTCCAGTACGTCTGTCGAGATTCTTCTTATAACGTGTCCTAACTGTATGTGGCACTTGCAAACTTCAACAAAACAGCTTGCTGTTAGGACACAGTGTAGGGAAGAAGCATGTTCACGTCCAGTTGACTGACCTTGCACCTGTACATATCATTTGAGCACATTTTCAAATTCAACATTCAAGGACCAGACAGTATATGGTGAAACTATGGCAAAAAACATGTACATAAACACCTGCCCATATTTCCCAATAGGAAGAGTGTGATGGAGTGGGAGGAGCCTCATGACAGTGCTTTGTACTGCATCCAGACAGACGGAAATCACATGATAGCCAGCGGTTCCTCATACTACGGTGTCGTACGACTCTGGGACAAACGGAAGACAGACTGTCTGCAGGTGTGTATAGTCTAGCCTGAAATAAATGATTGTGTAGCCTGAAATAACTGATAATGCTGTTGTAATACAATTCTATGTTTTCTTTGTTGTGCAGTTTTTCCAGCTGAGCTCAGACCTCGTGAGCAGCCCAGTGTACTGTCTGAGGTTCACGAGCTCCCACCTGTATGCAGCTCTGGCCACTGCCCTACACTCACTGGACTTCAGACAGAACTCCACCACCGTCAGATGATACATACACACACACACACACACACACACACACACACACACACACACACACACACACACACATTTTGTTCAATAAAGCTGTCTATTTTCAAAATATATGTTCACTTTTTAATAGTGTTTCTTCTGATTAATTTGTACATTTTGAGCAGTGTTTTTGGTTTTGAAAGAATAGAGCATGTCTTCAGCTCATCATCATCATCACTCCAGTCATTTAGTTAATGATGAAGCTGAGGGAGTCATAAGAAAAAGAAAGATGGTGAAAGAGGTTGAGATATTCTGACTCATAGTCCTTAGTGTGATTTAAGCTCCAAAAGCAATGGATCCTTCATTTCGCACATTACATCATTAATGATGCTTCAGTTGTATTCCAGTGTCCCAGTAAGCCCTGACAGTTGTTTACTCTACATGCACTTGGGTGACCAGTTACAGTTGGCTTCCCCAATATGTTGATTTCTTAAATGCAAATGAGAAACCTGGTTTCTGAAACCAAGCTAGGTGGTTAGAACTAGATCAACACACCAGTAAGTTTTTTTACAATTGTGTACCATATACTGGCTGGACCATGTATGATCAATGTGATATATTGTGACCAGATCAGTACAGGTATAGGCAACAGCCCCGTCTCTAATGAGAATTCTAGGACATTGAATGTTCATCTGTAATTTTCTGTAGTTGTTCTAGTAATATTTGTTGGTAGCCTATCATGAGGATCTTTGGCCTGGTGGGAACATGATCTGTGTCTGTGTTGTGGAGAGATGCTCGAGTGGACCAGAGCTCCATATGAGGACATCTAGTGCTGCAGCCAAGGACTTTACACATAACTCACACATGGACTA
>JBAJHX010000033.1:693305-727453 GCA_037176925.1 Amniataba percoides | reverse complement strand
AGCTAACAGAGCCTGCACACACCTGTTGACTGGAGACACATAAATGTAAATACACATAGAAGCATTATAAGTAATAAGAATGTCTTCTCACTGTAATGGGTTGATTTGGACATTATCTCGGGATGACAGAGCCATTTCTCAAGATAATGAGATCTCCTAACTCATTACACAATGGTGCTTGCATTAAAAATAATTGCAAGCACCCCCGTTCTCGGCTTCCGTACATTGCTCACTTACCTGGAGAAGTGCAGATTTGTTTGCTGTGGCGAAGGTACTCAGGATAGTACGATATGGAGAATTAGGGTGGTGGCAGAAATCTCAGGGACTGATGTTACTACATCTGGACAAAGCAAAGCTCCAGGTGACAATGTAGACACCAGAGTAAACATGTCATATTCTTGTCTTCTCTGGTTGAATTGACCTTTTGATAACAAGTTTTGTTTTAATATAAAACACAGATACGTCTTTCATCCACGCCACGTTGAGGGTTCATGGCTGTTTAACTATATAACTGATTCATAACTGTTTTTGTGGTAATTACATATTTTGTTCTCCCCGCTGCGTTCCTTTGAGATCGAATTGAACCCGCCCGCCTGGTGACGGATGATGCACCGTCAAAGCACAATTTGCAATGACAGCTGAAAGAGCCAATCGCTATTCGAGAAGTGACTACATTCATGAATGGACCAATGGCAGAGCGTGAGAGCGATTTGAGGAAAGAGTTTTGTAGTCCATGTAGCTAGACTTGTTTTGTTTTGGTTAGCCACCGAGGCCGTCCTTTTCTTAACAATGCGACGTTCAATTAACAGTTTATCAGTAAAGACACATTAGTCTCTCTATTCTTTATGCTATGGGGTCACTGAATTTAAACGTTGGACCAGAAAATTCAGCGACGGCAGCCACTGTCTCAGAGGTAACACGTCCTTTAACACTGTGGCACTTAGCTAGCGTTAGCTGCATTAACTTAACTAGCCTTTGAACTGAACGTTTTAGCCCGATTTTGACTGACTGGGTAATCTGTTCTGATTCTTTGGCTGCTGGCTCCAATATTGTGGGATGGGTTTTTTAAGGTTCTTCCTTGTAGTTTTCCAACCCAACAGACATAAAAAGGGCTACCAGAATTAGCAGTGTTAAAAGTAGCAAGTTGAACCTGGCTAACATGGGTAACGTTAGCAGGGATGGGCAGTGGCAAACGTTTAACTTTTTGTTTCGTTCCAAGTGATACCAGAGATTAGCCATTATTATCCACAGCAATTCTTGCGCTATCTAGACTGTATGACGGCAAATCTGCGCTCTGATTATTGAACCAAGGAAAATGAGTGCTGAATTATTTTAATTAAGTCACAGAAATATCCTAACGTAGTGTAACCTAATCGTACTGTTTTTTTAGGTGTGTTATGTATTAAAGATAAAGGCATGTGCTAAATTTGGTCATCTGTGCCCAATCTGTGGGCACCACTCAGTTCCTGTTCAGAAGGTTATGACACGATTCTAAAACGGTTATCGCTGCATCAAAGTTTTTTACTTCTATACAAGATTTATTTCACACTGCGTGACTACCTGCTGCTTTTATAACAGTTGTTATTATACATAATTAGATAGTATGGATGATTAAGCGAAATTCACTTCCATTACTTTTTTTTAAAGATATGTCATATCATATATCACACAGTGTGTTATACAACTGTTTTTTTTAAATAACATACACACACAAACACACACACACACACACACGTATATATATATATATATATATATATATATATATATATATATATATATAAATTGTTAACTGAGAGATTCGTGTGCATCTAGCAATGAATCATCCTATAACAATGGTGGCTATAATGAAAATTTACTCCAAAAGCAAATTATACAGTAAGCATTTATTACCCCAATGATAATTGTAAAACAAGATGTTAAATGGGCAAATGTTTTGAAAAGACAAAGAGAGGATTTCAGAATGGTATGTGTTTTTTCACTAGCCTCAATCCAGTGTGTGTGTGACAGTGTGGTATGTTTCTTTATTTACAGGCTACATTGGTGTGCCAGGGAGTAAACAACCAGAGCTACATCTGCGAGTCAGGTCACTGCTGTGGAGAGACACAGTGCTGCAACTACTACTATGAACTGTGGTGTGAGTGACCCACCCTCTCTTTATTCATTCTGAGTGTTTGAATGGTCAGTCTTTTTGCCACTATTTAACTAATATGAAACATGAATACACAAACTACAATCACATCATTTTGTCAATAAATGTATATTGTGCCAGCTTAAACATATGAATTTGCAATATTTTTATTACATTCACAAATATAGTGCTTGAGAACAAAAAAGTCTGAAATGCATGTAAGGGAGGAAGCAGAATGTGGAACAGATGTTTAATTATTGCAAAGAGTAGTAAAGCTGGGCCCTGTGTCTAATCTGTCACTCACAATCTGCACTTTGTTTACTCTTAGTGCTGTAGCTGCTTGGCTGCCTGGTTGTCTCTCATATTACAGGAGCACCATGTACAAATTTAGGTGGCAGTCTTTCAGAGTATTCTCTGATCATTTTCAGTAAAGCATGCTCTCATTCACAAACAAAGCCAACCTGTGGCAGTGGCCAAAGAGTACGACATGCTTTAAGTTAGTCTTATTTAGTCATTAAAGCTTCTGCTTCGTTTTATTAGTCAGTGCTGAAGCTCAGATTTTGACAGTTCTATGAAAAAAGTCTTATACGTTGTACCATTCTTTTCAGCATTTGTTTTAAGTATGTTATGTGTGCTCCGTGCAGGGTTTTGGTTGGTGTGGACGCTGATCATTATCCTGACATGCTGCTGTGTATGTCAGCACTGGCGTTCCAAGCAGCGCTTCCAGCAGCAGCGCCGGCAGAATGAGATCAACCTCATTGCCTACAGAGAGGCTCACAACAACTCTCAGCTACCCCTCTATCTCAGTAAGTATGACACGCTGCAACATTCCACACATAGTTAATCTCCCAAGACACATTACCAGCCGCACTTCATTGAAAATCAAAGATTTTAGCTGTCTGAGTTACAAGTAATCATTACACAAGTGTTAAGAGTTGAAATTTGAACTCCAAGGGTTTGCTGTAAGATTAGTGATGATCAATCTCTTAATACAGGTTTCACTCATAAACTGTGTATCACACAATACTGAACACAGGCTCACATTTTTCATTTTACTCTATCTGTGTACATCAAAAGCCTGATTGGTTCCTGTTATTGTTGCTCATGTCTATACTGGTTGCAGATAGGTCACTACATTGTAAATCATAAGGAACTAAATCCATGGTTTGAGATCTGTGTAAAAGACTAATCAAATAGGTATCTTCTAAAGACACAGTTGCTCTTTTTAAAGAAACTAAAAAAGCACTATAGCAGAACTCTCTTTGTGTCATTTATGCACAGAAGGAACTATCACAGTGACCAGTAACCCTTTCAGTGAACTTGTGTCAAGAATGTGAACCTGTCCTTACATGGCCTTTGACCTATGAACTGTCTGTTAAATGTTAATTCTTTCAGACACATCACTTCTTAACCAGATTCTTTGCGCTAATGTTGATTGTAACATACTACAAGCGTCATGTAAGCCAGTATTACTATAAACCACACTGATTAGTCCAGTTCTCTGTGCACAGTTGAGCAGGTTTATCTGCATATCCGGATCCAGCTCTTGAAATGCTGTCATTGCACATGACTGAGAATGAGTGAAACACTGACAAAACTCTGCATACTGCATTATATTCTTCTCCAGGATTTTTGCCCACCTACCTGCTGCCAGCCTATGAGGAGGTAGTTGACCGCCCGGTCACGCCTCCTCCTCCCTACACCCCTCTGCAGTCAGTACCTCCACCCACAGGCCCACCTGAGGTATCTTCTTGCTCCCACACTGCTGTCTCTGCCTCTGGTGATGCTGATGCAGCACTCCCTGCAACTCCAGAAGTCACACAGACCCACCTTAACAGCGCTTACAACCCCAACAAGGACTCGACACCGGGCAGGTACCGGCGCTTCACAGGGGATTCTGGAATTGAAGTGTGTGATGGGCAGGAACTGTGGGATCAGCACAGCTTTTTAGAAAGAGAAGAAGAGACAGAGGAAGAGGTAGCAGGGCAAATGGAGGATCCATGTGAGCGCTACAGTCCCCAGACCTTTCAACACAGCCATTTTAGTGATGCAGTCACTCATGAAAACACAGATGGACCTACAGCTGTGGTTACAGAGCCACACTCTCTTAGGTAATCCCAAATAATGTCTTCAGTATCTGCAGTTCTGAAACAAAACTGCCACAGTCACTGATGCAATGTCACACCTTTTGGTGCTCAGGGGATCAGTCTGTCTGTGCATGTGCAAGTTTCACTAATGCCAGTGTGTGTGTGTGTGTGTGTGTGTGTGTGTGTGTGTGTGTGTGTGTGTCAGGCCTGGAGACAAATGTGGCTAAAAATTTGATCAATTTCCAGACACTGAATTATGTAACTTCTAGTCTGAAGCAGAAAGTTTGTTTTGAGGCAGGCTCCACCTCCTCAATGTCAGGTTGAATGCTAGGTACTTGCTACTTGTGTTGGTGAGCTTTTTGCTTTGAAATGTTCCCCTGTCAGGGAGCAGCACTGATATTCATGTTTTTTCATGTTTGCTTATACAGTTCTTTCCTTTAAGCTTTGTGCCACAAAGGGACACATTCTCTTTCACTGTAGAATCAGGCTAGTTTAGATGCAGTAAATACCATGAGGCCATATCTGATTGTCAGCTATATATTCTTGATAACTAGAGCTTGATTAATATTGACTGTATATGTCAAAGTTTATTTTCTTACATAAATACATGAGCACTTTTTACAAGAAATTTTGTCTTGGAGAATTGTGACCAACATATGTACAAGGACATTTTACAGTGGAAAAACAAATGAATCACTGTTTCTAATCCACTTCAAATGTACCTTTGACATTTTTTGTACACTCAGTTCTATACAGCAGCGTCTTCATGTCATGTTGTAGTAAAGCATGTAGGACATTATCTGATATTTTCACTCAGATTTAGCCAGTAACAGACAATCCTGGCTGTTGTGTCTCCATAAGAGTTTCTCAATAGATGATCAGATCAACAAAATGACTGTGTAACAATATATGTCATTATCATGACATCAGGTCCACGTTCAGCTGCACAGCATCTAAACTGCAGCCAAAGCACTGCACATACAAAGAGCCATAGAGAAACGTCCCCTTCACACTCACCCACACACACACTAGCATTCTGTTCTATCTTAATGTTAGATATGAAGCTCTCGTTGATTGGATCATTAAACCTCACTGACAGACCTACAAAACAACTTTGGATACTGGACCATTTTGTGGTCAGTATGAAGTGGTGTCCTCAGTATGTTGATGCAGATGTACCATCCATAAGCACTGACATAATGCGGTGACAGCGTTCGTTCTCTAAACTGCAGCTGACTACTGAGTGAGCCACAGCCCCAGTATATCCACGTTTGATGCCTCATTGTAAAATGTGTATTTTAGCTTTTAAGGTCAGTTGTCACACGGTTGGAGGTTTTACAAAAATGTTCTAGATCTGTTTGTTTCATAATGATACTGAGAATTTGTACATGTTTACACTTATCAGAGGCGTTTGAAATCAGGTTAGTGTGTGAGACTGAAAAGAACTGAGTGAATTTACTGAATACTCATTATAGTCTTACTCTCTCTGTATTTGACTAAATTCAATATCATGATCTGCTTTCAGTCAAGCCAGTAGGCAAACCAAACCCAGAGCCTTTCACCAGCAACCATCAATCTACACTAATGCAAATGAATTGGCATTTCCTTCCTTACTGCAGTGAGCTCATAATATAAGGGGTTTAAGTAAAACTTCAACTTTCTGAATGTCTATTTATGTAGTGCCCCCAAGTGTGCATGATTTTACTTCATAAAGAATGTTTAATAATCACAATTACAATTTGAAAACATATTGTAAATCACCAGCAGTATGTATGTAAACTGTTCTGGCTCTTCTCACAAGGGATGGCTTCAGTTTCAGCTACCTGCTGATGATGGCCCATGTCTCCAGTCACCTTGCACACTGATGTACTGACATGCTAATATACACTGCTATACGGGGCAATCCTCTCTGATACCATAGTGCCATGATGTGTAGACGTATGTAGCCTGTAAGTAGAGAGTATTTAGGTGACCTTCATTAAAGGTATAGAGTGTCTTTGACTTCCACTTGATAACTGAGTAACCCTTCTGTACTCTGTACTCAATGATTTGTCATCATTTGATTAATGCACTGTTATGCAGGATTTGGATTTCCGTGTAGTTTGTCAGAAAGTTGTGCACACATTAGATCTGGGTTTAATACTGCTCAGACAACGACCAAACTAGATATTTAAGTAGGAATATTTGAGCATACTACCATCAGTGTGATTGTTGGGAAAGCACACACAACAAGTTTGAGAGTGTTGGTTGTAATCCCTGTGTGTGTGTATAAAAAGGGAATGACTGACCTTTGTGCAGCTGGAGGTTACACTCCATGTGGAAATGTGTCAAATCCAAACCTTACAGTACACACAGGGAACGTTTCCCCTGTTTGAGTCAGGTGAGCACTTTTCCACATATACAGCTTTGAACAGTGGTCTTGAGCACCTGGTGCATATGTGCCTTATTATCTGCTGAATGAAATTCTATTTTTCTGTCGCATTTTGTATAAGATCTGTTTATTAAAGCTTACAGAGATGTGGCTACATTGTTATTTGGAAGACTTTGTACATGTTTACAGTTATCCATCCATTCTAAAATATTTCAACATTTTAGAACTGGAACTGTGGAAAGGTTTTCCTTTTTCACTCTTTATAGGAAAATGTTATTTAATACATGTATTATGTCAGTGACTTGGTGTGGGAAGTCCTCAGTGAAAAATGAAAACCTTTCCACAGTTCCATTTATAAAATGCTGAAACATTTTAGAATGGATGGACTGAGGAAGTTGTTGCTGAAAGTCTGGAAAGAAGGAAGAATCCCAGTGAGCTGGAAGGAGCAATAATTATTCAGACAAATAAATCTGAGAAAGATGCTCATAAGCTGACAAGCCATAAAGTGCCTCAACATGACATTTGGTGGGAGTGAGAGGGAAGATGTCCAACATGGTTAAGGACCACAAGTAGCAAATCTGTTCAGATTAAAGTTCTCTGGTTTCTGTTATGACCAATAATGCATGTAAATTTGATCAATATAAGATCTCTGATAGTTGGTTGTTTGAAGAAAAGATGCAGAAATAAAGAACATGTTGTGAAAATACAAAATAAGAGAAGTAGAAAAGTGACGGAACAAAAATTAGAATTACCATTGTCAGTGACCAAAAACAGAAACAAAACGATTACTGGACTTTCAAACCCGCACAGGATAAGATAAGATGAGATATCAGAGAAGCATTGTGTGCAGAATAAATCAACAGCAGTGGCTGAAGCCAACAACAGTACGTCTACAGTCAAACCAGAGAGAACAAAAGAAGCAAAGGACACGCAGCTTCAGACGGTCACGGAAAACAAGAAGAGTAAAAAGGTACAGTGCAGTGTGGAGGGTGTTTCTGGAGCCACTGAACTTATCAGACATAAAGGAAGAAAACATCCAGCGGGAGGCAGTAATGTCACGTCAACGATCACAACAGCCTGAAACCGAGAATGAAGAAGAAGAAGACGAGGAGGAGGAAGGAGAAGAAGTCCTGCACAGAAGGTGAGTGTTGTTATTGTCTTGACTGGATTTGAAAGACTATTTTCAGCGTGTTTTAAGTGAAATGGAGAGCTGGAGGCCCACACACACCTGCCAGCGTGTGTCTGACAAAGTTCTGCTAACTTCCGTAGCAACGTGCTCTGTTAGCACAGTGAGCTGCTGGGAGGGGGGGCGGTCAGCTAGGAGATGTTAGCTGTCAGCAGTAAGCCCTGGAGTAGGTCTGTTACCCTCAGAGGCTGACTGAGCACTGACTGACATGTCTAACACACACTGTGGCCCTGTGTGGCCCTGTGGAGCCCTGTGGAGTCCAGCTCAGAGAGGCGGCAGAGCAGACACCGACTCACAGTTACTTTACTGCAGTAACACTTTGTTCTGATCTCAGTCCTCTCTGCAGAGGACTGCACCCACTCAGTTTGTTCAGTAGTGTACAAGAGTGAAGAGTAACAGCCTGTATTAGTCCCTCATGGGGAAATTCACATTTACGCTCTGTTGTTATATCTTTACATTTTTAAACATACATGTAGGAATACATGCACATACAAACAGGCAGAGAGATGCCACAGTGAAAGGTTTGCCCTCTTGAAGCGCCCCGAGCAGTTCTGAAGTTCGATGCCTTGTTCAAGGGCACCTCAGCAGGGCTCAGGAGGTGAACTGGCACCTCTCCAGCTGCCAGTCCACCTCCATGTAGACTGTGGGCGACCCTCTGAGCTCCTGCCAGCCCATTGTGTGTGCTTCAGCTTTAATCAGAATCACCGCTTCCTCCTAGAAACGTTTGTAAGAGCTCAAGATGACAACTTCGTGGAGTGACCGCCTGCAAAACTATGCTGATCTTCCTGCCAACATGGACGGCGTGACCATGAAGAAGTATCAACGTGAAGCTCACCACAGGTACGTTTTAATCAGACTGCAACACAAAGTTCTGCTCAAGATTTGAAATGGGCTAATCTTGTTCTTGACTCTAAAGCTGTGGTGTACCCACACACACAATACTGTGTTTTCTTCAGTATTGCACATTTTCACAGCATTGGAAATGCTAAACGTTAATGCCAAATGATAAGAAAGAAGTCAGCCATTTCAGCAGTTTTTAAATCCACACTGCAGTGTTCCCATACTAAAGACTGCTTTAAAAATGCTTTCAGGTTTGGAGAAATTGGGCTGAGGCTCTATTCACAGAAAAACGAGTAATCTGACATGAACCTGGATTTTCAGTCAATCTGAAAACAAAGCTGCAAATTGAAAGCTGACTGGAAATCAGCAGGATTGTGGCTGCTTCTTTCCTTACAGGTTACAGCACAAGGGGGTTTTTATCATGAGTTTTTTAAAGAAAATAACGTTGTCAAATAATTGAATACACAAGCACAGCTTAGTACAATTAGACTAGATGAAATGTAGAACTAAAACCAGTCCACTAAAACAGTCTTGTGCACACTGTCCCTGACTCGTTGATGTGTGAAACAGTACCTCTACAACGACTAAAACCACATCTCCTACAAGTTTAAATGTCCTTAAAGCCGTCCTTTTTAGCCATCCTTAAAGAGCAGCTTTACACCAGGCTGAAAAAAAATGCTTCCTTGCCCTGAGTACTTGGACAGTTCAAGTCTGTTGCACATCTGTTGCACATCTGGAGGACGTCTGACATCACCCAGCAGTGATGTCACCTTCTACTGACACACCCTGAGCTCACCTGTGTGCCACTGTAGCAGGTTGAGCAAGTTGAGCCCCTCGAGGTCAGAAAGACTTTCTGCTTCTGTTTGGTTGCTTCTTGAAGCCATTTCTGTCTTTGATACAGAATGTGCACACAGCTGTCATAACCTCATTTATATAACATGATTCTGCATTTGATGTATGTTGCTGTTTCTGTTATGTTTAATACTGTTGCATGTTTGCTGTTTTACATTTTGAAGAAGTATGGAAGCACAGAGCTCTCCTGTGTGAACACACAGTTTTGCTTATGGTGATTAAGCAGCCCCATCTTCAGGGAAGACAAGGGTTTAGGTGCTTTTTCATTTTAGTGATCTCCTGGAGAAGAACAGCTTTCAGGGCTTTAATTATCAGGCTCTCACTGCAATCAGCTTTGTGCTAGAACCACAAACACAACATTTTCCACACTGCAACAGGAAACAGAAGTGGAAGTTAGTCTCTGTTTGAAACCTATGAAGCAATGTGGCAACAGGAAGTCTTTTCATAGTTGTTTTGCAATTATTCTGTCAAATTACTTTTCATACAACTACTGACTCTAGACCACATTTAACAGCTTTATTTTCTTTTGTGAAATCACTAAGAGGGTTTGTTGAAGAACATGTCCATATTTCTCAAAGTAAGCAAAATTATCAATTGGTCTTTTATGACATTTTGGTACTGTCATTTGGGCATCATATTAACTCAATACCAGTACCCTGTATTGTGTCCACTTGAGGTCCACTGACTGGCTTGTTCTTCTTCTTCTTCAACCACATCACACAGTATTGTACTTGTCATGCAGTTATTAATGTTCAGACTTTCCAAAACTCATCTGGATCTCTTGTCCACATTGGCATAATTTGACCTTCGCTGACTTTGTGGTTGGTTGAAAGGTCCAGTGCAAGTTGACCTTAAGTGGAGATTGTTTTGAACTGTTAAGATCAGTAATTTGATGAGGCTTAAAAGACCACTTCATCTTAAATTCAAAGTGTGATAGTTTCTCCATATTCCTGGTTCAGTTCAGAGAACCTTGAAAACTCTGAGTGGAATGTTAGAGGTGTCTATGCTGATGTGTTTCTGTGTGACATAAAACATATTATAGAAAGCACTTAATGGAAGCAGGTCTTATCACTATTGTTGTGATGAAACAATGGAATCTAGATTATTTACTGACCAGAGCCATGTAGCATGACAGCAGTGGTAAGACCAGCAGCCATGGGTTCAGTGGTAATACTACATGTATTCTCTATCACAAAGCTTTCCAAGGGATCTGGCTCAAAACCATCCTGCAATGAGGTACGCCGTCCTTTTGTTGTTGAAACAAACTCCGACTGACTAAATAGCTTCCGTTTTGATGTCCATGATGTGAATTGATTCTCCATCCAATTTTCATGGAACTCCATCCATACTGACACTGATTGTGAACTGGGTTTCTCCCTGTGGAGACAGTAGGTGGTGGTCATTGTGATTTCTTAGTGTGAGCTCCTTCTGTTGCATTTCCCTTGTTCCTGCATCTTTCCTTTAATCCTCATCCGTTACGGTCAATCTGATGTCATCTCTCACACCATCTGAATAGAAACTCGACGCCAGTGTGTAGTCTGAGCCGAGCCACAGCTCATGTTTACCTTGTATCCTCTGTATTTCTGTGTCAATGGAAATGAAGTGCTCTCAGTGAGAGTTTTGCTGGGCACCCTGAAAACGTGGAACAGATGAAGATTTAAACAGGGAACAGAAAATGCATAATGCAGGTTGTGTGATAGGCTTGATATAAAATCTTCCGATGTTTTGAGAACTGGACTCAGTCTTTTAGTCTTTACAGTCATTTAACTGATGTCGTTCAGTTAAACTAAACCTCATCCTTGAGGTTTGTAAACTATCATTGTCTAAACCTCTTTTGGACTGTTGGCTGGAAGAGATGACAGAAAATGTATAATGTACAGATTGATTGGTAATGGGAAGTTAAGTTAATGACAGTGGGTAATTCTTGGTCAGGTTTTCACTTTTACCTGTTGTTCGATCATATATACCATTAGTTTATGATGTCCACTTGGTGAAAACAAATACACTCTAGTAATGAAGATGTTCAATTATATTCTGCTATTGGATTTTATTGGGTTGTGCTGTGAGATGTTTCTCACATTTAGTCTCATTTATTTATATCAGTGAAGGGAGGATTTTTTTGAAGGACTGTTGTATTAACTGCATTAGTTTTAGGTAGCTGTACCTAATAAACTGACAGATGAGTGTGTATTTCCTAATTTTACTTGGAGGTGCTCATCTTGAATTACAGACACTTTGAAATGAATGTGGGGTAAACAGAAAATCTACAGATTAGAGATGATGTTGTTGTCTTGGTATAAGTGCAAATGATAAGTTAAAGTTGAGTTCAAATGTGGGCAATCCTGATTTTGTATAATTGTTACCTCAATAACATTTTCAGTTCAGTTTTTTACATTTCTTGAATAAAGTCAACAGCTTGGACTTAGCTGTTAGCAGGGCTAAGAGATTTTTATTTCAGATGCACTGATCACTATATAAATAACCAGTAGGACTGCATGTCTTTTTGTGTTTTGCCTGTTAAGTTTTATTTAAGTGGTTCATGGTAGTTCCCTCATACGCAGCCTGCCGTGCTGCTCTTTAGCTTCCTTATGCAGCTCCAGCTCCGATCCTTTTAAACTTGAAATACAGAACATTGACAGAAAATGTTTTACCAGACTGATTTATCTACTGTTCACTGTGAATTAGAAGTCTAAGCGGTGCATCATTTTTTTTATTTGAAATGCCAGTTTCTGATGCATTGATTGACCATACATTGTTCTCCCCTTCAGAGTTTTTGTCAACCGCAGCTTGGCCATGGAGAAGATCAAGTGTTTTGGTTTTGATATGGATTACACCTTGGCAGGTAAGTGCAGTTTGAGTCTTGTGCCATCAGCCTTAAAGACGCTTAAAGGTCAAACTGGAATGGAAGTTATTCTCACTGATACAGCTCACTGAATAAAGTGGAATCTGACATTGAGTAAAACAGACTCCAAATCATCTCGTGGTTTAGATTTCTTTTTCATAAACCCAAATAATGTTTATGTAAAAACTGAATAGTTCATGCAAATTTTATCATAAAAATTCTGAATCACTTTTATGTGGAAACTCAAACCAGCTTCTTTGTAAATAGTAATTTGGTCGCTGTCAGTTATTTTAAAAGGACTAAATACATTGTTTTGTTACTTGTTTCCTGAAAATTAAAAATTAATTTACCTTTTATTTTTATGGAGAATTGTTTATAGAAAGGACCATAATGATGTGACACAGAGCAAAGCAATGTGAAGTAGCCAATTATAATAATAAATAAAAAAGATAAGCAGGAATGTTTCTTCACGTTATGTTTACCTCTTTGTATGAGTGTAAAAATGAGGACAGGGGGTGTCAGTGGAGCACCACTGTAACCCAAGCTGCTGACCTCCAGCTGTGTGGGGATATTCCTGGCCTGGGGATAGTCAAGAATGTAATTCCATACAGCAGGATCCTGATAGGAGGAGGAGGCTGCGGTGTCAGTGAGGGTCATGGGCCTGTTCATTGTCTGTAAAACTGTTCTATGCCTTAAAAACAAAGAACGAGCTGTGATACATCTGATACATTATAGACAGCAACATTTATGAGCTGATGAATAATAAGAGAAGACATTTACCAATATCCACATTGTATTTAATTTATTCCCATCTGGCTTTAAAGAATCTGCTGTTACAATTAATAAGGAATAATTGAGACTCTGTTTAGTTCTTGTTGGATCTGTATTGTTTGTTGCACTGCCATCATCAGGGTGTGTGTGTGTGTACATGTCTGTCTGTCAAGTGTATAAATCACCAGAGTATGAGTCGCTGGGCTTCGACTTGACAGTGGAGCGTCTGGTGTCCATTGGATATCCACAAGAGCTGCTCAACTTTGTCTACGACCCCTCCTTTCCCACCAGGCTGGTTCTAAAGATCTGACTTTTTCAAATCTCTTAGAATACTGACTTGATGTTTGACTACTAGTGCAACAGATTCTCTGCCAGTGTGCTTCCTGCCCTGAATATTTTTTAACTCTGTCTTATCTCCATTTCTCTCAGAGGGATGGTCTTTGACACGATGTACGGCAATCTGTTGAAAGTGGATGCCTATGGTAACATCCTGGTGTGTGTGCACGGCTTCAACTTCTTGAGGGGGTGAGGTCCACTACTACTACTGAGCTGTCAGCACTTCACCACATCTCTAAAGCTCTCTCTGCATTGTTGGATCCTTCCTCCACCCCGCCTACAGCAGTCTTCTTTAAATGAACAAACATATCATATCATAAACAAACTGAGTTAAGGCATTCTCGCAGCACTGTGAGGCTTTACTTTGACCTAAATACTGACATAATCTTCAGGTTCAAGTTTATTTGTCACATACAGACTTAATAAATGAAATGTCATGAGGTGCTCCACATTGGGATAAAGTAGAAATAATCTCCACATCTGAACACAACTGGTCATCGATCATGAGCAGACACATTGGCCCTTGCCCTGAGAGGAAGCTGGAGACACGGCAGACAGGAGTAGAGCAGGGAACTCCGAACACATCCCAGGCGAGCTCCAGTGTTAAGAATAAGGGAGGACGATGTGTGTCTGCCCATTCTTGGGCACAGGAATGATGGTGAACTTGTTGAAGCACACGGGCATGTCATTGTGAACACCAGCGCTGGCTGGTCAGCACATAGTTTGCGGACTCACCCACTGATACTGGTGCTGCTGGGGGTTTTTTTTGGTGGTCACATGCTTGAAAGGCCTCCTGATGTCATGCTCAGAAAGGGTGATAAATGTGGAAGGTGCCAGCACCCATCCAGTAACTTGTGATCCATCTGTTTTTGCTTGTCGGCTGCTGATGGCCTCAAAGATAGCATTAAAGTTGTTTAGCTCACTTGCTAGAGAGGCATCAGCACATAGTTCTTTGACATCCTTCTGGGATTTCCCTCCTGGGACTGTAATTCCTCCTTCTTCTCTGCTCCTATGACATTGTTGAAACTGCAGCTCTAAGCCATTGGCTGCAGTGTGTGTGAATATGGCATCCTGGATGGCTCTCAGTGAATCAAATTTATTGGCCACAAACTCCAATGTCATGATGGCAGTGACACAAGACTTGGAGATATTTTACAGAATAAAATAAAGTCTTCACCTGTTGGTGGAGATAGATGAAAAATCAGGGAATTACCAGCAATAGGACTCATCTTCATGGAAATACACATGCCTGTACAAAGTTTCATGGCCATGCATCCAATACTGGTTGAGATGTTCCAGTCTGGATCAAAATAATGGGCTGTCAGACCGATGTTGTCATTCTTAGAACCGCGCCACTAACAGGGCTAAGATGCCATCCCACACTAGAGAGCAGGCCTGAAGGTGTCACAAACTGAAAACAGTCTAACAATGGCTTCTGTTTTTGTATCTAGGCTTATAAGCAGCCTTTCCAACTTGTACAATATCTGTCTCGCATTATTATCACTGGCACTATAGAGCAGCATCTTCATCAGTAGATCTCCATGCTGTTAGTATCTCATGCTCTATAGCACATACTCACACAAATCACGTGCATGTAACAAGCGCAGGGGTGGCGAGTGTCTTCATTACTTGTTATTCTGTATCTATCTATCCATCTATCTATCTGTCCATTTACCCATCCATCCATCCATGTTTAACTCACTGCACAGACCAGACATCAGAGAGATGTACCCCAACAAATTTATTCAACGTGGAGACACTGATCGCTTCTACATCCTCAACACACTTTTCAATCTGCCTGGTAAGAAATAGAAAGAAAATAGTGAATTGACAAGTCTGTGGATATTATTCCAGTGTTTTCTTTACATTGTTGATTTATTATGTTAAATGCATGTTAAAAGTCTAAGTCAGTCTCACTTGTCATTCCTCAGAAACGTACCTTTTTGCTTGCCTGGTGGATTTCTTCAGTAACTGCTCCAGATATTCAAGGTACTGCATGCTCACGGTGACATACAGAATACAGAGTCTGGGTGTGAAGCTGCTTGGATTTTTCTGTGACCCTTTGAACACTGTCATTGTTGTGAAACAGGCTTTTATTCAGGGCCTCAGGGGAATTTCACTATCCCAATTTCACTCACTATAGTCTTGATGCTCTCTCAGAATCCCATGTTATACAGAGCCTAATGAACTGATTTAAACTGTCTCTGTAGTTGTGAGACTGGCTTCAAAGATGGTGACCTTTTCATGTCCTACAAGAGCATGTTTCAGGATGTCCGAGACGGTGTGGACTGGGTTCATTTCAAGGTAGAATCCTTTCCTGTCCACGTTAAACATGTTTCCAGGCAGCTCTAGCTGCACATCTCCAGTTCATTCTCAGTTCTCAGTCTGCCTCTCTATTCCTTTTCATAGGGATCCTTAAAAGAAAAAACTGTTGAAAATCTGGAGAAGTATGTGGTAAAGGATGTAAGTAAATTAGCAAAATATTTACATATATACCAAGTATGGACAAACATGGTTGGATTTTTACTCTGTATTTACTGCATAACTCAAAATAAAACACATTTTAGCTCAGGCTTCAGTTTTTCTGTATTGTTGATGCTAACTCTTTTATTTCTCCACCAAGCCGAAGCTTCCTCTCCTCCTCAGTCGCATGAATGAAGTAGCCAAAGTATTTTTGGCCACCAACAGTGACTACAAATACACAGAGGTTAGTCACAGTCTGATATGTTGATAAATGCTTAATCACAGACCACATGGTGTTCTGGGCCAGGATGTTAAATATGCTCCTATCTTTTACAGAAAATTATGACCTACCTGTTTGACTTTCCTCACGGCCCAAAGGTAACACAAATTATTTAATAACACATCTAGTGTCAAGAAGCTCAATGGAATTAAAATATGGTGTGATGAGTGTTCAAGAGAAAAATAACAAACAATAGAGTGTGTGTGTGTGTGTGTCTGTGTGTAGCCGGGGACACCCCACCGGCCCTGGCAGTCCTACTTCGACCTGATCCTCGTGGACGCCCGCAAGCCCGTGTTCTTCGGAGAGGGAACAGTGCTGCGGCAGGTCGACACTGTGAGTGTGTACTATGGATGCTTGCATGGACAAAATACCATAATCTGCATACATTTGAGAAGTTATTTGAAATATCATTTCTAGCCTGAACCACATTTTTGCAGTCTAAAAGTACATGAATGTTGTATTTGGGTGTGTGACTCAGCTCTGGTTTCCTCCAGACCACGGGTCGGCTGAAGATCGGCACATACACTGGACCTCTTCAGCATGGTATTGTTTACTCTGGAGGTAAGTAAGGTACCATCATAAAACAGCGTGTTACATTAATCTCCTTTTAAGAATTGAGAAAACAATCACAAACCACTGAGGTGCAGCTGCAGCTGGTGTGCAGAGAAGTGAGTTATATCTTTCTTCAACTCACTCATTACATGAATGATTGATTGAATGTGGTCTAATGGCAGACATGATTCAGGGATGCTGGCAAAGGTTTGTTTACATCAGGAATGTGAAACAGACTTCATTATATTTTCACTTGTGATCAGTTGAGAAAAAAACAAACCCAAGTGAATGTATGATTGCCGGGGTCTCTGAAGTGTAAGTAATAGATTTGTGACTGAGGCTGAAGAAACCAATATGAAACATTCCTTGAATAACTATTAAACGATGTGATGTGCTGACTCATAAAAGCACTTGTTAAACTGAAGTGTGGACAGGATTAGTACCTGCAACCTGTAATGTAACACCGTGTGTATGCATGTCTTCCTGCAGGCTGTATAAGGAGAACGTCACACTCGTATCTCTGCAGTTGTCACAAAGAGCTCCAAACCTGAGGCTGTCAGAGCTCAGCTCTCCTTCATCACACATCTAGTGTTTAGACAAGCGAATGTAACAGAGCTGCCAGAAGTTCATTCTCAGCCAACTTCACATAAAAAGACATGTATAACTGCTTTTCAGAGTTGAATTAAAGACCCTAAAATGAACTATTGAAAATGCTCTGTTTGTAGGCTCTTCAGATATCGTCTGTGATTTGCTCGGTGCTAAAGGAAAGGACATCATCTACATTGGAGATCACATCTTTGGTGACATTCTCAAGTCCAAGAAGCGTCAGGGCTGGAGGACTTTCCTGGTCATACCTGAGCTGGCCCAGGAGTTGCATGTGTGGACTGACAAGAGCTGTGAGACTGGGCACATACACACTCTCACATACACATAGAGAGTGATTAAATTAAGTATTTATTACTCTGTCATTCACTATGGCCAGCACATGTGGACTTACAAGAACATCCCTCACAATTAAATCTTAAGACCCTGAGTGAAACGCAAATCATGTGGAACCTTTTACCATGTAGTCCAAAAAAATACTAATCAAGGCTTTTGAAACATGTGACAGAACATTTGACAGTACACGAGACAGATAATCTGTGATAAAAATCAGACTCCTCTGTCTCCACCTGCTGCTTCTAAGACTATTTGACAAGAATCCACTACACCTGAATTGGAACAACCAATCAGGATAGAGTATCTGTGGAGCGTCTCCTCAGATACTTCTGCACAGGCTGCACTCTGCCGCACATGAGCTAACTTAGAGGCCAACATCAACAATGACCAAGCATCGGGAAAACAACAGAAGAAAAACATGTTAAACAGAGAGAATTAGAGTAATGTTGCAGGCAGAGGCCGTGGAGGTAGGCTGGTGTGCACTGTGGAGACGGTGGACAGGAGCTGGAACATGATTTTCAAAATAAGACCACTTTCGGTCAAGATTAAGTGATTCTCCTAATCTTAACGACTGCCGCTTTAACTGGGTCATTTTCAGTACATTTTTATTTAATATTGCTTTCGTCAGTTTCACGTTACTTCTCAAATCTTTGTGGGTTTCTCTTTCTTTAACAGAAAAGTACCAACAATTTAGTCCACAGAGGTTTGGATTAGAGGTGTGATGTATGTGTGCTAATGCCAGTTGTTATTTTTCAGCCATATTTGAGGAACTCCAGTCTCTGGAATGCTTCCTTGCAGAGCTTTATAAGTGAGTTCCTCCTCTTTTTAAAGCAGTACTTTGTTGTCTTGCAATGTGTTCTTTAAAAAAAATTTGCACCTGACAAGTTTCAGTCAACATTCATTTGGTTTACATGAAGCTTTCATTTTACATTTACTGAAATGCACATACTTCAGTGTTTCATTGGTTTATTTACAGAATGACCGATGTGATTCTTAGAAATCTATCAAATAAATAGAAATAAATCAGTTTCAATACCAGCTTTTTTTTGCACAACCTCATCTATGCACCTGTCTTAGTCACAACTGTTATATCTACAGGAAGTGAAGAAGTGTCAGTTTCCACTTCAGGATTTGAAAGTGACCTATATCTGTTCTTTAATGTTTGCCCTTGCAGGGCTCCTGTAAACTCCAGCTAATGTGGACACCATGTTTTGAAGAGAGTTGGGTTCACAGATCACAGTACACTTTTGTTTTGTCCTCAGGCATCTGGACAGCAGCAGCAACGAGAGGCCTGACATCAGCTCCCTGCAGAGACGGATTAAGGTACAACTTGTTCCTCCTGTCTGTCGCTAAACACAAAGGTCAACTGCTGTGAGATTCTGAAGGATTATTATGTAAAAAGAGAGGTTCATGCCAGTGCTGTCTACTGAGGATTCTTTTCAGTCTCACTGCTGTTCTCCTTCATCCTTCATCCTTCATCCTTCCCTGAAGGTTTATGATTCAGTTCAATACGACTTCACATATCCACATGACTTTACAAATGTTATACCCACAATACTCACAGAAGTTCTACTCTGTGTACCACTTCAATAAAACAATCAAAAAATATTGTTACTGCTGCCAGAAAGGCAAATCATGGCTGTAAAAATCTTCAGGACCGAGGAAAGTTTTTGGGAACAAAATGGCATCATGTATTTCTGTGTCCTTTTCAGAAAGTCACCCATGACATGGACATGTGCTACGGCATGATGGGAAGTCTGTTTCGCAGTGGATCCCGACAGACACTGTTTGCCTCCCAAGTGATGCGCTACGCTGACCTTTATGCCGCCTCTTTCATCAACCTGCTCTACTATCCCTTCAGCTATCTGTTCAGAGCTGCTCATGTCCTGGTGAGATGCACTGAGCTTTAAATGTTTGTGTCTGCACCTTCTGGATTTGTGATTTATGGCATTGCATTAAAAGTTCTCCCTCACAGATGCCTCATGAGTCGACGGTGGAGCACACTCATGTCAACATCATCGACACAGAGTCGCCGTTGGCCACACGAAACCGGCACGATGTCGACCTCAAGGACATGGAGTGCAAACGTCACCAGTTGACCCGCTCCATCAGCGAGATCCAGCCCCCCCACTTCTTCCCTCAGGCTCCACAGGAGATCACCCACTGTCATGATGAGGATGATGATGAGGAAGAGGAGGAGGAAGAAGAGTAGATGGAGATGAGCCTTGCTTTCACATCTAGTACATCTTTTTTCATATTTTTGATTGAACTTTTCTTTGCTGAACAAATCATCAGGACTGTAACAGTCTGTTTGTCAGATCCACTTTTTTAACATAGAAGAGCAGGTTCTCTGTAACTACAACTCTTGGGCCTGGTCTCCTATGTGATACAGAATACTGTAGATTCAAGTGGTTTTGCCATGTCCCTGGTAAACACGGGTAAACAGGAATTATGAAGGGAATTTAGATTCACTTCTGTCAGTAGTGTAAGGCTGAGGCAGTGGAATGGTTGTCTACAAAGGCACTACCTAGATCTGTTTGAAAGGGGATCGTCCAAGATATCAGGAACCAGATTCTTGTTTGCATTTATTCATTTGTACTGTAAAAAGTTCACAGGATGTTTGGATTTTCTTGTGTTGACATCCATTCAATATTGAAAAGCAAGCATATCTCTTCTGGGGTTTTTTTGTTTGTTTTTTAAAGACATTTTGGCAAGTGTAGGGACATAATTAGGGCACATCTGAGTGAATATTATCACCCACTTACTGACCTCTGTCAGCTGGAGGTCCTCACTGTTACACCATCTAGTTGCATGACGCATTTTTTCAAAAGACTGCTTGAACAATGTAGATATTGTTCCCCAGACAGTGTTCACAGTGGTTACTGCCATATTCATCCTGTTTTGAGCTGATACAGTAAGTGTGAATGGTTATTGATAAAGGTATATTTTGAACATGAATAGTGAATTAGTCACATGATATGGAAGTCTGTTTCTGCCAGGGAAATAAATGGAAGCAGTTTGATCACAAGAGCAGTATTTAGGTTGGTCAAAACGAGAGAAACCAGAAAAGTTTCAATCTCATAAGTATTTCCTTAATTCTAATTTATCATTTTGAATTTTGAGTTTGTCAAAATTGCAGTATATCTAAATTTAGTGGGTAGTCAAACTTATGAGATAAGTCAGAATTGCCAGACATGTTTTTTTTACTTACTTTCTGATCATTCTGATTAGTGTCTGTGTAGTTTTGCTTACCATGAGTATTTGTCCTTTTGCCATTGTGGTCTGTCTCCATATGCACTCAGTCACTAAATACTGTCAACATGGATGCAGTTGTGCGTTTTAGTAGATTTTATTGCTGTTGTTTTTCTTCAGTTATCATGTTTTTATGTCACTGCCTTGGACCTATAACTAAAGAGCAGGACCTGTTTGTTAAGAAAAAGTCAGATCTGCTGAAGTGATCACACAGAATCAGTCCTGAGATGAGGTGGATTGTGGCCTTTGAAAAACTGGCCTTTTTTTACTGACTGTGTGATTTTGCTGTTTGTGTGTGATAGCCTCACACAAGAAGTTACTGATTGAAAAAAATGTTTTATTGTCCTTGTCCTAAGATCCCTTTTCAGCCTTGTTGCACCTCGGGATGTTTATTTCATTGTTTGAGTATGGGAGCAATAGTAGACAGTGTTACTGTGCTACTGTTAAAATAGAGAGGATGCACCCAAAGCAAGCAGAACCAATAATGTGCTTTTTCCATGTTCATCAACTGTTGAGCATGTCTTTTTTAATGATGATGATTTCTGTCAGCTTTGGAAGCTACCATAGACTTTGATAATCAGATATACTGTAGTGTAAGGTGACCCATATGAATGTTACTTGTTATTACCAGCAATAGTTAATGCATGTGTTGAGTTTTTTTGCTCTTTTATTTGAAAAGTTTCCTTTTTTTGGAGGAATGTTACAAAACATTCATGACTGATGTTTGTAATAAATTTCTGATCTGATATTTGCTGAGTTTTCTGTCAAAGTCACCCATTCAACTTATTGTATCAGTGCCATGCTTCAATACTCGCTGCTACAAACCGCTGAACAGACAGTTTTTAGCTCCGCCTCTGCTGTGTTGAAACAAACATAGCATAGATGGAAAACCTGAATAAATAGGGGGGAAATAACTAATGCAGGTGCTTTCAACCAATTCTTAAGCTTTTTGCTGCAATTGTTTGGGCTCACTTTCTCTTTAAAGGGAAGGATAATTGTGGGATGTGTTTTAATGTCTTGGTGCCAGATCTCATGGAACACTTTCAGAGGTCTTGTTGAATGTTAATAAGAAACAAAGTAGAAGTATTAAAATTTGAAAAACGAACAATGTTCCATTAACATCAGTCTCGTTAACAATGAGCTGCCAGTATAGGATGCCGGAGGCTTGTTGAAACTAAACTGCTGTGATAGATTTGAAGCATTCAGCATCTTAATGGAAAAAGGGTGAGTCACGTGAATCTCATGCTGTCACCCTCACACAGTCACCAGATCTCAATCCAGCTGAACTGGATTTTTGACCACTGATGGAGTTCCACCCTGAACATTGAAGGCCCATGGTGGAACTACAGCTTTCTAACTACTATATTTCAGGTGTGACGTCCTCTCCTCCTTTATCTCCTGTCTGTGGATGAGTGTTCACTTGGATGCCAGCCTAAAGATCTACAAACATTAACAAAAACGAAAAGGCTGGTTTCCTTTTAAGAAAAATACTTCTGCTCCTGGGGCATCAATACAAGATGTAAAATGAAAGACAAGTTGCATGTTTGTGCACTATTAGTCTGACATGTCAGCATTAACATAGGATTTAGTTTTAAATTCCTGAGGTACAAGATTTGTGAGGCAGAAGATGTAAGGCATTCCCAATGACTCATTGTCCCTGGACCTATATCCTTGAAAACCTTGGGGCCCTGATAAGACTACATGCTGCCGTAGGGGAAGAGTATCATTCAGACTCAAGGTTTAAGAAAGAAGGCGGCTGAATGGGCTGGCCAGCTCTGTGCCTGAGGTGTGTGTGTGTGTGTGTGTGTGTGTGTGTGTGTGTGTGTGTGTGTGTGTGTGTGTGTGGTCTTCTCTTACATTCGTCACTTGACAAGGAGACCTGAGCACAATACAGATTCATCCACTCAAAATAATAATAATATGACATGTTATCATGAAGACCATCACTGTCTTACATATGACGCAATGATAGCTGAAGAGTGGTGCGTATGTGGAGGGAGAGGCATGCAACCACCACAACAAAACCCTTATAGCAGTTCACTTTTAAAAGGTGTTGCTTTTTTTTCTCTTTTCTTTCATTTTACAGCATCCTTGGGTGCCCTGAAAGGCGCTTTAAATAAAATGTAGTATCATTATTATTATTGTTATTATTATTAATAATAATAATAATAATAATAATAATACTTTTTACAGGTATACATTGCCCCATAAAGTGAACAGAAAGACATAAGAGTCATTTTTTATTGAAGAACCTATAAGAGTTAGTCTCATTACCCTGCCATATTCCCAGCCAAAGCCAACATGGATGAGAGGCCTGTGTGTATTTGGGTTTAGAGTTTACGTAATTGCATTACATGAATAAAATAACTGGCATGGTTTATTATGGAGCAATTTTAAAATCACATATATCTTCCACTGCTGCTGTTTCCAGTGTTTCTCTTAGATTCACTTTCAAAAATATGAACCTCTGTGATTTTCCACCTGTCTACAGACATGGTAGCTGTACCTGTAGCTGTAGCATGGTACCTGTTGAAGGCCAGAATGTTCCCTGTGCGTGTCCACCAGCAGCAGACTCTCAGTGTGGTGTGCAGCATGTGCCTCATCAGGTTACAGGACTCAGCAACGAGGCCTCAAGGACATGATCATGGTCAAGCAGCTGTTTGGCCTCCAGCCTGCTGATAAGTTTGTTCTTTAGCTCCTTATCATGTGTCTGAGCTGAGGATGGAGCCATTAAAATGCTCTTAGTTAGCATTCCTCAAGTTTATGGAGAAATATTTTTTGGTTGGGGACTTCCTCAGTCTTTGTTTAGAATCAGTTTCTTAAAGGATACATTTAAAAATCAGAGCTCTTGCTCTCTGCTTTCACATGTGTGCCATGACAATTACAAATTAAAGCAACACATTAAAGCAGAAATCATTTTGCTAATTATCTAGACCTGGGTATTATCTGGGTCAAAGCACGCGCTGCAACTTTGAGCTCACGTGGAATAACATTTGAAACCAATATCACCAAAAAGAGTTTAAACAGGCAGTTTAACATGTTTGAACATTTGGGCATGTTACAGTGCCCTCCTGCAGCAAACACTGCCAGGATCCCTTCCTTCCTAAAACTCCCAAGGCCTGTTGACTTTGGATCCTGCTCATTTTTTAAATAACAATTTCATCATGTTCAAGAGTGGTGATATTTCTTGTCTCTTTTACTAATTACTGTCCTCTGAAAAAACAAATTGGCTAAATAAACATAAAAACTATAAAATCCAAATTCATGCTGCCTTAAATCATACGCAGAGATTAAACAAGGTGTTGGTGCAGATTTCTGCTCTGTGAATTGACTTCTGATAACAGCAGAGAACTTTTGAGTACTATGTTTTCATTTTCATCTTCAAAATACCAGTTTGAGATGATCTGAGTTTTGTGGCATAGACTGCACCGCAGTCATAGAGGGGTGAATGTGCTCAGAAACCACACTCCTGTAGCAATACATCATTGTAATTGTAAAGTACTATGGATCCCACAGAGTGCCAAGAAAATATTCTCCACACTATTTCACCAACACCACCAGGATAGGTCCATGCTCTCATGTTGTATACAGATGTAAACATCAGACTCTCAGTGGAAAATGAGACTGTTCAAACCAGATATCATTTTTCCAATATAGTCCTGCTGAGTCAGCACCCCCTGTGGCCTCAGTTGTTAGCTGACAGGAAAGACACCCAGTGTGATCTGATAAATCTTGAATCCTGAAAATCCCATTAGACAACAGTTTCTGCTCAAACTGGACCGTCTGGAACCAAAAACCATGCCACGTTCAAAGTTACGTAAAGCATCTTCCTCCTCAATTTTGATGCCGGTTTGAACTTCAGCAGATTATCTTCTTCGACTGGCTGATCGCATTGAACAAATAAAGAGTACTACCTCTCCTTTAAAAACTACTGCACCTACAAACATCTGTACAAACAAGCAAGGCTTTTGTTACAGCAAAGGAGATCAATTCTTAAAACCTTGTCCACCCAATGCAGAAGTGATTCCCACACAAATACAGTGAAGTTGTGTTTTGGTGAAGGTCTGTCTCACAGGTGTGTATTTTACTGATGTTTGATTTCAGTCAAAAAGGGGGAGCCAATGTGAAACAGACAAGGAATTTAATAAATTAATGCAAGTGATTAAAATGATTTACATATCCCAAGTAAAGACTTCCCATTGCTTTGCTTTGAGATTCATCACAGGCTCCATGTTTGATACAAAGCAGCACATCTCTCCCAAATGTGACCTGATGTCCTGACTGAAGCGTCCAGCGGCATGCTCCATGAGCTCAGTGTAACATGGCAGACTGTCCACGTGGGCCAACACTGATCCTGCTGAGACCTGCTGGTTAAGGCCGGGCCCTCCCGCGGTGTGGGTGCAGGTCCTGTGCTGCTGTCACTTCAGCAGGTGTCTCAGCTGGTCCTGCAGGTTTTTAGAGTGTTCCACGCTGGAGGATGAAAAAGAGCAAACACAGCAGAGTCAGCGCACGTCAGCAGTGTGTGTTTTGGCTGACTGTTGAGACAATGACTCTACTAAAGCATCAACAGAGTGCACTGTTTAGACTTACTTCTTCTGAATGGCCTCCTGCCTGTGACAGACACACAGACAGACAGATGGTCAGTAATTTAAAGTGAATGACTTTCACATGTTTGTGCTCATTAACAGCTGCCTGATACTCACTGGTACTGTAAATGAGTGGTGATAATGGACATTTTTCTCAGACTCTGGAAAACAGAAGACAGTGATGTAGATTCATTTAGAGATCCCTACAGAATGGATGATCTCATGTTTGTGAGAGTCTGAGAGCTGCTCCTTCTCCTCAGCACCGACAGGCTCACACTAGCTGCTCATTTCCACACTTACATCCTCAGAGTGCAGGATGGCGTCCTCCTGAATGACCATGTTTCTTGCTGCTTGACCAAGAAGCTGCAGGAGACATTAGCACCAACTCATTATTCTCATGATCCATTCTTTTACCATCAATCAACAGATAGTTCTGTTAGATCAGAAAACAGAGACTCAAATGCCCGTCAGCATTAAAGCTCAACGTTTGAAGTCACGGAAGACAAAGAAAATGATTAATGATCTGTGAGTGTGTTGTGGAGAGAAGCTCGAGTGGACCAGAGCTCTATATGAGGACATCTAGAGATGCATCTGGACTAATGGACTCATTTCCATTACCAATGATAAATTCACATTCGGACTAAACCCATGAACTCAGCATGTTTGATTAATGATGATGTTCTCTGTACATGTGGCATCTATTGCACGTCTGTCCGTCCCAGAGAGGATCCCTCATCTGTGGCTCTTCCTCAGGTTTCTTCTTTTTCCCTTGAAGGGTTTTTTTGAAGTTTTTCCTGACCCAGTTCGAGGGTCTAAGGACAGAGGGTGTCACAGCTGTACAGATTGTAAAGCCCTCTGAGGCAAACAATGTTTGTGATTTTGTGCTTTAAATAAATACATTTGATTTGATTTTGATTTTGATTAATCTAACTACATTTTTGCCAGTCAATTGTCAGTGGAGGAACCAATGATTGATCAATGAATCAGCTCCTAGTTTGAGCTATAAGGTGGAGGAGCCTGTTAGCTAGCGGACACACGCACACACACACAGCTGTTAGCTAGCGGACACACACACACACACACACAGCTGTTAGCTAGCGGACACACACACACACACACAGCTGTTAGCAGCGGCTTACCTCCTGGCTGCGGGAGCCCTTCAGCACCTGGCGGGTCAGCGCGATCACATCCCCGCTACAGGAGCCCACTTTATCGGACAGCAGGCCTTTGACAGACTGACCGAACCGCGGCTGGGACTCTGCTGAAGCCATTTCCTGGTTTGGATGACTACGGTGCCTGGGCAGGCTCAAAACAGACAGCAACGCGTCCACCACAGACTGCGCCTTATTTCACAGTCCAGACAGTCGAAAACTGAAAATGAATCAGTGTGTTTTTTGTTTGCTTGTAGAGTTTTTAACACTTTTAATAAATGTTGCAGCTTGTACATATGCTTTTGTCCCTGATGCAAGTTATAGTTACAAAAGTGTTTTGATGCTGTGCTGCTAAAAGTCATCGAACAACTGAAAAGAGGCTGTAAGAGTTTTTCCCTGTAGTGTCGAAAGAATATTTACTCTAGTCAGAGTAGAAATAGTCAGAGTTTGCAGCAGTGAGGTCATTCGTAGCAGTGTGTCATCTTTTACAAACTGGTCATGTGTTCATCTGCAAGAAAAGTACAAATACCCCCAAACTGTATTTCACTTCAAACTGTTACTTTCCACTACTGCTTGCTCCTCGATCAGTAACGTGGGCATGTTTCATCGTGGTTTTGTCAGCTTATCTTGTTTAAAGAGGCCCGGCCTTAAATATTTTCAGCCAAGGATTTGGCATTGAAGGAGAAGCATAAAACGGTGGCCCCGCAGCCTCTCAGGGCCTTCCTGCAGAGCTCCTCGCGGTGCTGCTTGGGCTTCACTGAACCACACCCCTCTGCTACGGGTATGGCTTGGTTTCTGTGCCTGTGTGTGATTTTTGCCGTGGGCCTAGCTCTGTTAGCGCTGCAGTTGAAGGGAAGGGTGTCACAGAGCCCCCAGGAGCCCCCCCACCTCCCATCTTTGCCCCTGATTGGCAGTCTGCTGAGTCTGCGAAGCCCACATCCACCTCATGTGCTTTTCAAAGAACTGCAGGAGAAATATGGACCCACATACTCTCTGAGGATGGGCTCCCACTGTGTCATCATCATCAACCAGCACACACACGCCAAAGAAGTCCTGCTGAAGAAGGGCAAGATATTTGCAGGAAGACCCAGAACTGTGGGTAAACCTCCTTTTTGTTTTCGTCTTCTTCTTCTTCTTCTTCTTCTTCTTCTTCTTCTTCTTCTTCTTCTAAGCAGAAGTAATCATTTCTGATTTTTCCTCTTTCATCCCTGCCTGTGTGTGATGAAGGTAACCACAGATATTCTGACCAGAGATGGGAAAGACATCGCATTTGGAGATTATAGTGCTACCTGGAGATTTCACAGGAAAATAGTCCATGGAGCTCTGAGCATGTTTGGAGAGGGTTCTGCCTCCATTGAGAAGATCAGTGAGTACGCTTCACTCTCCTCTCACTTAACATGACGGCTTTATACTGTTTAGAGTTTTTAGGTTGGAACTTTAAGTTATGTTATATACACAAGTGATCAGTTAAACTGTCAGTTTACCCAGGATGCAAAACACATACGAGGTTAATGGAATTTAGTTTGTATGACCACATACACACAAAAAAAACTCAATAGCAGTGTGTCTTTCCAAAAACAGTCCTCCAAGTTCTCTGGATAAATTCACAGACAGTTTGCAGGAGTGAAATGAACAGCTTATTGTTTTCCACAATGGCACATACATGTTGGGGCAATGTAAACCAGAACAAATCAGAAACAATAGAGCTTAAAATGGAAATAATTACAGTGGATCTGACTGCAGTTAAATTTTCTTTGAGTGTATTAATCGATAAATAATTGGTGGTCAGTGTTTAAGAGTCTTTATATATTTATTTTTTTCTATCAGTTTACACCTAATATTTGAGTATAATATCAGGGAAGATTTATGAATTTATTTATTGATTTTTGAAAATGTGTTTTTGAAAAGCCACCGTAAGGTTCCTCCTGAAAGATCAGACTGAAATGCTTGAATGCAGCGTGACTGGAACATCTAATCCTGTGATCAAACAGACTAATGCTGAACAGTGAGTCAGTTTAACAGAAAAGCATTTATTTCAATATTCATTCATCTGCCATTTACTTTCTCAATGAACTGATAATCAGTTTGTTCCATAAGAATAAAAAGGGAAAATGCTGGTCACAACAGCAATGCTGACATATTCAAACAGCTAATTTTCTGTCAGCATAACATCCTAAACTTAAAGATATTCACTTGGAAGGAAACCACCAAAAAATCACATTTGGGAAGTTGAAGTAGCCAGATCTTTCTTTTAAATGTTAAATAGTTAAAAGGTATTGATAATAATGTTTTCAGCCTTTTTCTATATGGATTTGTAGTGTAGGATTATTGATAAAGCCCCCTTCTGTCTTTTTATTTATATATCAGAGGGTATATAAATAAACTAAATATACTAAAGATACCCAAAGTGAGTGTCTGCGACTTCTCAGATCCAATTTTAGGTTCATTTACTCCAGACAAATGGGATATTTGAGTATTTGTATTTTATATACTTATGATAAAATAAAATATTTTCATTTATGTAAAGTATGTAAAAACAATAAAAGGAGTTACCCCCCAAAAACACAATTTAAAAAAAGAAGCCTAGAGATTTTTTTGTTTCGAACAGTTCGCATTAAAGGCACAAACCAGAAATGTGACTGTCCCAATATTATCTAACTTCCTATCTGTAGCTTTGGTTTGGTAATTTCCTAAATTTCCTTGTTGTTTTACAATAGCTGGGGACTATTTAAGTGGCAGGTAAATCCACATTTGGTGCTCCAGTGAGTATTTATGACAGCAGGACAGTACGTGTGGGAAGTGCAAATAAACTACGATGTGTGTTTATGGTGATGAGGGAGTATACCAACAGTGTGGCCCACTGAGGTATTAAATAGTTTTTGACAACAATTGAGTAAAAGTAGTAGAGAAGAGAGAGTAGAGAGTAGAGAAGAATATTTATCTTAAGATGTACACACAAAATAAGTACTGTAGACATGTGAAGATGATATGTCGCCTGTGTCCTGCACAGTCTGTGCAGAGGCCCAGTCTCTTTGTTCCGTCCTATCTGAGGCAGCAGCTGCTAGACTAGCCCTGGATTTGTCTCCTGAGCTCACTCGGGCCATCACCAACGTCATCTGTTCGCTCTGCTTCAACTCCTCCTACCGCCGAGGTGACCCAGAGTTTGAGGCCATGCTTCACTACAGCCAGGGCATCGTGGACACTGTGGCAAAGGACAGCCTGGTGGACATCTTCCCCTGGTTACAGGTAGACACCATGAACAATGAAGACAGGCATTCCAGCAGAATTTGAATGTAGGAAATGAGGAAAAGAAGACATGGGAACATACAATAGATACACAGGAACACAGTTTAATGTGCATTATGAGTATTTTAAAACATGAATGTGTTTTATTAGCATTATTATTACTGATGATGTTCACTGTGTACTGTAACAGTTACTAGCCAAGGTCTTAATGATATCAGACCCCATTAATTTCCCATCAACCCATTAATTCTGTAAGAATTATATGGCAGCAGAGTAATTATACAACCTTTGCGCAGGAAAACGGGCCTTTCACAGAAGAGTGAAAGAACAAAAGAAGAGAGGAAGGATCACAGCATAGTGTTTATGGAGATTCTGTTTGTTATAATTTATGTTAAAATGTATATTAGTTGTGTGATACGTCACACTGCATGATAAATAAAATAAAAGATCTTTGTTTTCCTGTCACAGATTTTTCCAAATGCAGACCTGCGCCTACTAAAGGAGTGTGTTTCAATCAGAGACAAACTTCTACAGAAGGAATATGATGAACACAAGGTACATTTGGCCTCATGCTAATAAGATGCCATGTTGTGTCACTAATGAGGTCAATCGGTCAATCAATCAATAGTCATCATTTTAAAGTGGAAAAGCACTGGACACGAAATATGTGTGTAGTTGTCATCATGCTCAGCAGTATAGTCAAGTTGCTTGATCTGCTAAATGCAAAGACTGTGAAATAGATTATGTATGCATTGATTGCATTTGTGGCATACACTGACATGGTTTCCCCTCACAGGCAGACTACAGTGACCACGTGCAGAGAGACCTGCTGGATGCTCTGCTGAGAGCCAAGCGCAGCGCTGAGAACAACAACACAGCAGAGATCAACGCAGAGTCTGTGGGCCTCAGCGATGACCACCTCCTCATGACTGTGGGAGATATCTTTGGAGCTGGTGTAGAAACCACCACTACTGTGCTCAAATGGGCCATCACCTACCTCATCCATCACCCACAGGTGAGACTAGGGCAGTATGGGTGTGCTTAAGAGTTTGGTTGGTTGTCAAACCTGTGACAGTTCTCTGTTTTCTGAATTTATTTTTTATCTCTGCAAATCAGAAGTAACCTGAGCTGTAGTTCCTCTGAGGTCCACTAGATGATACTCTGACTCTATTGAAAATGAATGCAAGACTTTTTCCACAAGTTAGGTTCTCAATAGTTAACAACACTTCTCCTCGTGTTGCCTCCAGTGTTTAAAGTCATTCTTCCCTTTCAATGACAATGAGACATAAAGAGAAATATGTTTCAACCATCTCAGCTTGCTATATCATTAATCATGTCACTGTCTTTACTGGTTATATTTCATAGTAAGCAGACATGTATACATGCACGCACTGTACATAATCATCCAGCCCATTTATATATGCTCCATCCTGACTTCTTTGCACTATTTGTATTGTTTACTATTTACAAGAACACTTGACTTGTATACAGATATTTTATTTGAATTTTATTGTTGGTTGTTTACCTTCATTTGCTCAGCTTTGTGGTCCATGTTCTCAGCTGTTGTATTCTATATGTTGTAAGTATTTTGAGCACAATGATATTCTTTCTATGTGTGATTTCGATTGTGATTCTGATCTCAGCCTTATCACAGTTAGCAGTTGTGGCTGATTAGCCTTTTTGGTATATTTGAGTTTTCAGGCCCCAGTGATGATGATAATACAAACCATCCCTTCAATTATTCTTGGTGCTGAATATGAATATTTTTGTTTGTGTGTTAGGTGCAGAGGCGTATCCAGGAGGAGTTGGACAGTAAAGTGGGGGTGGACCGTGCCCCCCAGCTCAGTGATAGAGGCAGCCTGCCTTACCTGGAGGCCACCATCAGGGAGGTGTTGCGGATCCGTCCAGTAGCTCCTCTATTTATCCCCCACGTGGCCCTCAGTGACACCAGGTACACCTAACACCGTTATGATGCTCATTCACTGTCTTTGACATCAATAAGTGATCAATACAGTCAAACACTCCACTTACATTCCTATAACCTCCCCTTTCTGTGCCTTTGTTTCTCTGAAGCATCGGGGAGTTCACAGTGAGGAAAGGAACTCGAGTCATCGTCAACCTGTGGTCTTTGCACCATGATGAGAGGGAGTGGAAAACCCCTGAGCTCTTTCACCCTGGTAAGAAGGACCTTCTGTCCAATGTAGCATATTTTATCCTGAAAGATGATGTACTCGTGTTATGAATCAGAAAGGACCTGCAGGGACAGACACTTATTGTAGCATAGAGTTAAGTTACTTTTTACTGAACTCAAAAACAAGCCATATTAATGATGATTTAAAGCGATAAACTGCTATTACCGCTGGCCACTGTTATTAAGGGCATGCCTTGTAGAAAGGGAGCACAAACATTGGCTGCTAAGATTCATGGTCAAATGCAGTAAAAACATAGGTCTACTTGATTCCCAAGAAGACTATTGGTGAGAATACGTTGTTCAGTGAAGAGTGACATTAACGGGTGGACTGTTATCACTGAGAATCACTGATTTCATTGGTGGTGCTTACATTTAATATTCACCTGTCTGAGCTGGACTTGAACTTGCGAGCTCTGGTAACCCCTCTGTTACCTGATTATTTTGCGATGAAATGGAAAGTTCTCATAGTTCTGTATAACTGAACTATCTTTACACATGTGGACCAAACATGAGCTAACAGCATCTTACTTCCATGAACATCATCATTGTTGTTGGTTTTATTGGTTCAACACTGATTGTGAGTGTTGCAGTTTTGCTTGTGTATCTTGATTTTGACTGTGTTCTTCCTCTGCAGGTCGCTTCTTGAACAGTGAAGGAACAGGTCTGATCATGCCGTCCTCTAGCTACCTGCCATTTGGTGCAGGGGTCAGAGTGTGTCTCGGAGAGGCCTTAGCCAAGATGGAGCTCTTCCTCTTCCTGTCCTGGATTCTACAGCGCTTCACCCTCTCTGTCCCACCAGGCCATTCATTACCTAGTCTGGAGGGGAAGTTTGGCGTGGTCCTTCAGCCAGCCAAGTACAGGGTGAACGCTATACCCAGGCCAGGCTGGGAGAAAAACAAGTGCCAGCCATTTTGAGACTGGTCCCTCCTTTTTTCAGTCAAACCTACATCATGCATGAAGAGGATTAAGCAGTAGTAATGAACATCGTAACGTTTCTTTTTATGCGTGACATCCTTATATTGTAACATAATGCAGTCTCAACCAACAGTTCTGACCATTACACATCAGTAAAATACTGCATCTATATGCACACACACACACACACACACACACACACACACACACACACACACACATATACATGCACATATACACCAAGTTTTACATTGAAGTTCACAAATACAGTTAGCAGCACTATGCACTTTTTGTTTGCATTAACATTAAAATAATTACATAGCCAATACCTTATGACAAAATAATGCTACCACTTCTATTACTAAGCATGCTATTATTGAGTTTGCAGGTTTGTGATGCATACAGCAGCTTAGTTAATGCTGAAAGCTTCACTCAAGCTAAAAGATCTTTTGAACTTTACTGAATAATCTTAAATTGGTGGAGTTACATAGCAACAGTAATATTAAAAAAACACTTAATTGTGTGCCATATAATTGTGATTCCTCTAGCTGCCTTTGGGGTAAAGATGAAATACTTCATATGTAAGAAATATTCATCACAGAGGCAAAAGAAGTTTTCCAGTTTCTAAGTTTGATCAAAATAATTTTCTTTGCAGTGTTTGACTTAAGAACAGGTGAAAATGTTTTTGAACGCATGATCTGTCTTCGTTCCTCCATCTGTGAAACAGGTGGAAAAAAAATTTGCAATTACGATTCCTGGAACATCGTGGGATCAAACTATGACAGTTTATCTGTATATTTAATTGAAACTTTGAATGTATGTATGAGCATTATCAGTGTGTGGATTACTGTTGATCAAAGATCAACTGAATTGTGTTCAGTTTCTTAATAATGAGCAGTCAGGAAATGTGTGAATTTGGTTCATTGTAACAAAATAAAGATGTGATCACCCGTACTTTAAGCTCTGTATCATGACATTCAAACATTAAAATACAATTTTTAAGATGTGACTTCTGCAATGTTTGACAGAGAACTCTAGACTTACGAATAATTGTACACTGCATATATTTCCTAAAAGTATATTGACCAAAACATCTTGTTTGACCCATATAAAAACCAGATCACTTCACCAAATGAGGATAAAGCAGGATATATATA
>JBAJHX010000033.1:672692-691155 GCA_037176925.1 Amniataba percoides | reverse complement strand
TGTGTTGGTCTGTTTCTGTCAGCCTGGCAGTGTGTGTGCATGTGTGTATGCGTGTGTGTGTGTGTGTGTGTGTGTGTGTGTGTGTATAACAGCAAAATGTATCTAGAGTATGTTCTGATGCTGGACAAATGTTTCCTCTGTGACTGATATCTGATCTATGTGACATTATTAAATTGTTACAACTGAGGCAGTGCTTTCAGTGAAGAAATGTCTCTTTGCTGGAACTGTGAACAACTCATGAGCATCTGACTCCACCCAGCTCTTTTGGAAGAGCGCACAAGCCAAAAAAGATTTTTATTTTCAACATTGCATTCCATAAGCTTCAAGACTTCAAGACTCAATGAAATTCTTAAGTCTCTTGCTCTCTACAAAAAATAAAGAAACAATTCTAAGGAATATTAGCATGAAAAATAATAAACATTCAAACAAGAAAATAGATGAAAGGATAAGAATAAAAATATAGAAATAAATAATAGTACAAGTGTACTAATAGATTCATAAATATAGATCTAAATTTAAATTAAAGAAAATATACATTTTACATCTAAGAAAATATACAACTAGAGAGATAACAAATATATATACAAATATACAATAGAGTGTGCATTTGAAGGATGATGGTGATGATGGTGTTGTATTTAAAAGTTTACTGTGTATTTATATCAAATGCTGCCGGAACAGCAGCGAATGTAGTTGTCAAATAAATGTGCAGTAAAATGTGCAGAGAGGTGATTTAAAGCAATAATTCATATGAAGTGTCTCGGTAAGGTGTTGGGCCACCCCGTGGCTCCAGAACAGCTTCAGGTCTGCTTGTCATTGATTCTCCATGCGTGAACTCTCCTGGAGGGATGATATATTCCCTCGTTTGGTGTTTTGGTGATGGTGAGGAAGTGCACGGATAATCTTCCACTTGACAGGTCAGATTTAGCAGGACTATCAGTTGCATTTGATCACAAATACAGGGGATGTGTGTGGGTGTGTGTGTGCAGCAGCGGCTCCACAGTGAGAGGCTCACTGTGAATACACCTGTTTTGTTGGGGTATACTGATTGACAGGCAGAGCCCGCCCCCTGCACTTGTCCTTTCTTTCTAATTGGCTCCACGCTGCTGTGTGGAAGTTCCCCGCGCGACCCCCGGCTCACACTTGACTCCAGTCAGCGGGACAATGCGCGGGGCCGGCGGACACAGACAGACACACAGCGTCCGTCAGTCCGCACGCTCTCACCACCGGTAACCGGCGGCTGGACACCACCGACAGCCGGCAGCGGCTCCTGTGAGGCGGCGACAACATGCCGCGGTCCTTCCTGGTCAAGAAACATCAAAGCACCAAGAGAGCGCAGCACCGACGGCTGAGGAGCGACACTGACGGTAAGACTGACTGACACACTGAGGAGAGACACTGACGGTAAGACTGACTGACACACTGAGAGACACTGACGGTAAGACTGACTGACACACTGAGGACTGACAGACTGAGTTGCGGGGACGGAACAAGTCCTCCAGAGTTCCCGGGAAAGTGTCTGACTGGCAGAAGCAGGCTGACAGGAGGCTCAGAGGATCCTAGTTAGTTAGTTAGTTAGTTAGTTAGTTTATGGCTTCAGTATTTACTCTGCTAAATGTTTTAATGCTTTTACTGGAGTTTAAATCACATCTTTTTTTTGTCTTCAGCAGTTTGCAAAATGTCAGAATAATGCTGCAGTAAGAGAAATGACAGATTTGTCTGGCCACAAACAAAAGTGTAGTTTGGTATTTAGCAGGTGCAAAATCTGTACCCAGAGAGGTCCACCATTGTCCCCAAGTCTTTGAGAGACCAGAAGGGCCCCATTACGCAGCCCCAAGAGCCTATGTAGCGGCCTCCCAGGCTCCTCCTGGCAAATCCCTCCATCAACCTTTGTGTTTGTTCCAATACAGCCCTTAAAGCGAGCTCGAGCCCCCCCCCCATCCCGCTCTACTGATGAACTGCCATTTACATCAGAAAAGGACAGAGAGAGAGGAGCTGGTGATAAGAGTGAAATTGTGATCAATGTAAAGGAAAATACAGTACAATAGAGTGTATATTCACCACAAAATAATTAAAAAGTATGATTATTATTGTTATTTAGAAGTTGTGCAAAACTTCTAGAATTCCTGAATTCAACTTTTATGTCAGTAAAATGTAGTCCACATGCACACAAATATATTTTTTAAAAGTCTTTTGTCCACACGGAAATGTGTTTTAGGTCAGTGGAAACTTTTTAAAACTCTTTTCAGGATGAAGATTTTCAGAGGGTGGACATTTGCATTTATAGAGTCAGACAGTGAGAGCAAACAGAAATGTGAAGTAAAATATGAAGTTGCTCACAGTAAGATGCTGATTGGGAAAGCTTAAATTCAGCTTGTGAGTTTAAGAGCTAACTTCATATGTATTTAGTTCATGTAGAGACTGCCACACAGGGAAGAAGATCATTGAATTAATGTACGTAGATATCATTTTTTCAGACTGACTACATGGTCAAAATATACTTTAAACTCTTTTACATCACAATGCAATACACATATTTTTACTCTGTTGATACTAAACAAAGTGCATGTAAGTAGATGTAAGTGTACTACTCTTTAAAACACTCTTTGACCTGTGTTTCTAAAAGTGGTGTCTATTGTGCATTATAATATGCACAATAGACACAATTTATTTAGCAAATTATATCCACTCCCAAAAAATTGAGGTGGTATTGATCAGGTGACACAAACTCCAAAGAATGATCATGTTGCTCCATAACTGCTAGATGTGGAAATAAGCAGCTGTTTGCTCTCACCTAAACATGTGATATCAATGTTAAGTTCACTTCTTGTTTCTGCTGAAAACAAGAGGCCAAAATATCAGTTATTGTAGGTTTAAATGTAGTGATTCTACACAGGTATAGAGAGGAGGAATGATCACAACAACCCCCAACTTCTCTGCCAACCCAGAGTTTCTTTTCTATAGTTGTTGGAGTGAAGCACCTAATAACTATAATGAGCGTGTCTGTGTGTATTCCACAGAGGTTCGCTGCACGACCTATGAAGACTCTCTGTTCCACAGCGCCATCCCCCCTCACAACCACTGTCCAGCCCCAGGCCCAAAGCCACAGCAGAGAGCCCAGCCTCTCTCCTCCTGTGCTCTTCCTCTCAGAGCAGACCAGCTGCATCACCCAACTTCTCCAGGCACCTTTCCCCTCTCCTCTTCAGAGGATGCCTGTAAGAACTCTGAAGGACATAAACCAACTGAACCCTGTACCAAAGTGAACCTGGAAATCCAGTGTGTCACTGAAGACCACGGGAAGAGAGAGGACCTCTTCCCTTTCTTGGCCCTCTTTCCAGCCATCCCTCCCAGTGGCAGTAGCCAGGAGAGCTTTGAATGTTTGGACTGTCATAAAGAGCTCTTGAGCTTCTCAGGCCTGGCCAAACACAAGCAGCTCCGGTGTGAGTGGAGCAGTAAGAAGTACTTCAGCTGTAAGTACTGCGAGAAGGAATACATCAGCCTGGGAGCTCTTAAGATGCACATCAGGACACACACACTGCCCTGTGTGTGTAAACTATGTGGCAAGGCATTCTCCAGACCCTGGCTGCTTCAGGGACATATACGAACACACACAGGTCAGTGAAACACATTTACATTTTATTAAGGGTGTCTTCAGCACATTAGTAAGATAATGAAATAAAGTTGAGGTTCAATCCACTAGTCACTGTGAGCATTGAGTGTTGGAACTGTGAAGACAGTGGTATAATGTCTACGTCACATAATTGCTTTAAATAATCACAAGTTACAAGTTTCAGTGTCACCAAATTAGGCAATAGGTGCAAAAAGAATGTCAACATACATTTTTAATGAGTCAGTTGTGGTGCCATTCAAATGCATGCTCCCTCTCTCTTGATCCCTTTCCCTCTTTCTGTTCTCTCTTGCTCTCTTTTTTCAGCAGTTGGTAATGTTGAATGTCAGTATCATTGGAGTGATTTCCAGTCCAGTTCATCTTTGCCAGCCCTGGTCAGGTGGAGTGTCATGTAGGAGGAACCAACATGTTGACTCATTGTTATAGACCCCTAACAAAGGTTTAACACATGCCACTGTGCTAGTCTGAATGGAGTATTATTCTTCATTCTGAATGTGGTTGTGATTGGTCAGAGGTTTCATGGACTACCAGAAACAAACTGCAATCCTATCAGTATGACTGATATGAATCTCTGTGTCCCATCTGCAGGAGAGAAACCGTTCTCGTGCCTCCACTGCAACCGAGCTTTTGCTGACCGATCCAACCTACGGGCTCACCTCCAAACTCACTCTGAAGTGAAAAAGTACCAGTGTGCAAGCTGCTTCAAGACCTTCTCCAGGATCTCACTGTTAGCTAAGCACCAAGAGGCAGGCTGTCCACTGTCCTGACAGCCTGTAAACTTCTCACTGCTGGTTCAACAGTGTCTTTGGGACATGAAAACAATGGTTTTACATAAGCTTGATAATGTTGTATTAACGTCCTGTACACCTATACCCAAGTGTATATGTGTACAAAGTCATTTTCATTGAGTTTTTACAATATTTCACCATCTGAGGGAACCACAACTGACTCAGCAAATATGTATGTTGACATTCTTTTTGTCCCTATTTCCTGATAACAGTGACATGAGACGTGCCTTGCACTGGTTATTTCAGTTAGTCACAGTAAGTATGTAGTGTTATAGTTCCCCCACTGCGATGGGACGCTCCTGATCTCAGATGCATGTTTGATAAATCTACCTATCTTTGATAAAATCTACCTGCCACCCAGTTTTCTTTTACAATCAACAGTATTAAAGCATGAATATTTAAGAATTCAGGCTATTTTATTTCATGAGGTAAATAAATTCTTAAGGAAACTGCTCCTATGATGACATCATTCTCTCTCTCTCACACACACATTACTTCATGGCAACTCTGAGTTTTGCTCTACTAGGAGGTGTTACTGTTTAAAGCTTTGTTTTGTATTGATTTGGGTGGCCTCTGGACAAAGGCAGTAGTTTTTCACCTAACTGACAATTATGACCAACTTCAAGTTCTTGTTAAGGGGTCTGAATGAAACAGACACACAATTAAATCTTTTCTTTTTCTTCCTTTTCTTTTTATGCAACTTATATGCTTCTTTTACCCAGCACAATGGCTGGTAGGTTGAGCAAATTCACCTGCCACTACACAAAAGCAATAGCATTTGGTGGGCGGTAGGTGCTTATTTCCAACCATGGCGTCCCATCGTCCATGTCTCCAGTATACTCTAGCTTTATAGGTCTAGGTAGTCTCAGATTTCAGTTCTTAACACTAAAATAATATGACTACTGATGCATTGTTCATGATCAGTCAATGTTGTGCTTTAAACACAGAGCTCAGTTATCATTACAGTTTTGTCATTAACTGTGATGGAGAGCAGAGGGGTTTGTATTGAAGATTTCCTTTTCAAATGTGTGTTACTGAAAGAAGGCAATTACTGGCTTTGATTTACATTATGTTTGCAACAATCTCCTCCATTCCAATGTCAGTTCCTAAAGTCTAGTGGTAGTGTCACTCTGTAGCTGAAGTCCTGTTGCGTAGGCACAGTGCATGTTAGAGGTGTACAGCAGGAAGGAGTGACCAATTGTTGTCCAAGGCTTCAACACCTGGCCTTACCCAGACAGTTGCTTTGGCTGTGTTCAGGATCTGTAGTGTAAGGCTGTATAAGAGAAGCACACTGGGAACTATGAGCAAAACAGAGAAATTTATGCTGTCATTCACAATGTAGTCTGTCTGAGGTCAGTGTTCTGTATGGGCTACACTTCAAATTCACCCTAAAAAAATCTAAATAGCCCCAATGATAATCCTGCATCAGGCACACCACATTAGACCTGGTGATCAGAGACAAATGAGGAATAATCCAAGGACAGTGTGTTTCAGAGGAACTGAACCCACACCGCACCATAGTGGTGACATTACATTTATTCAGAACATGTCTAGCTTTAGTTGTAACAGCTGTAGTAGTAAGTGGCAGATTGAATATTTAGTTACATTAAATTAAAACTGAATCACACCATAAAGTGATGAAGTTATTTGCTCTGTTAAAACACTGCTGTGTATATTTTTATATTAAAATGCTTCTTGAATAAATCAAATAATATCATAAACATTTTATGTATTTGTTTCGGCGTGTGACAAAAGGAGATCATTTTTACATGTGATCAATCCAAATGTAATTACAGTGTTAACAAACAGATTTCACATTCTCACTATAATTCAGTCTGTGTCTGCCTAATGAACAAATATTTAGAATTCATTTATACAAAACTTTGAAACTCCTTTTTCATGACCATGGTGTGCATGTATGAGCCTTGGATGCAGTCGGTGGTATGGCTAATACATGTTCCTGTTTCCAAGTCTGTGCCTGGCTGACACCAGCTCCTGACCCTCAGTAGTCTGTTTCTGCTGACCCCAAGCCTGAACTTCCTGGTTCCTAGCTGGTCACCCCTTCCAGTGTCCAGCCAGAGATCCATGGTTCCCACCCTGCTAACTGCCAACGCACTTCCTGAACCTCTATCAACTGTCTCTCTGAGACAGGCACCCAGTTGGCAGCCTGACTAACACCTGTTCTTGCTGACTTGGAGCAGTCCTTTGTCTCTGTGCTGCAGCAGTCCCTCAGTTGTGGTAGTAACCAGTTCAAGAGCTGTGGTAATCTGCTGAGCTGCAGCAGCCTCCTCTAACTGGCCTTCTGACCTGTTTCCTTTGCTCCACTGGCTCAGCTGTCTGCACTTCTGATAATGATAATCGGTGGCCTACAGATGGATACTGCTTTTACTGCAGACCTGAGGTCCCAGGCTCCACCCTTCAATTAGCATTGTTTGCCTCGGAGGGCAGAACTCATTCTAGCATTTGGTATCAGTCCCTTGCAAGAGGGGTTCTGTCACAATCTGTCCTAACGTTACTTTGTCTAGATACATTTCCAATTCCCCAGGTCCCTAAGTTCCCATTTTTCTTCCATTCACTAGATACCCTCAGACTTTCCATTCCTGTTTCTGCCACTCCCTTCTCCCTTGTAAACAGCAGTCTCCCTGGTCACCTGTCTGGAGTCTGCACCTGCCTACCAACTTTATTGTAAGCCATCATTCTCAAGAAATCATTTTCTGATTCTACTTTTTATGATCTAGTCAGTGCTTGGACATCTTCTTTTACTGCATGTACTTTTTGCCGATACAGTCATGACAGCAAACGATGAATAGTGGTGACTTACAGATATGAAAAAAAAAGAACTGTCCATGACAGCTGTTTAATCGGAGCTGTCGTTATTTCTATGCTCACAAAGTAATCCATGTTTAACTTTGTTAAAATCATGTCGGCTTTCATTTCCAAAAGCAGCTGGTGTATTGGGAATATGGTGGGACAGAGTAGCCAGGAAGTATGCCCGAATACGAGCCAATAAGACCCAAAGATGCTGCCTTGCGTAAGTTGAAAATGTATAATCAAACTGTTAGTCAATAATAATTATTATCAATTAACACAGTCATAGTCACGCAGGTATAATATGTTGTCTTGGACAATACTTTACAGTTCAATAAAAAGATGATCCAAGTTTTTCCAATAGCAGCGATGATGCTTACTGTGTTACTGCAAACACTTGCCCTGCTCTACACCTGTAGTATGAGTCTAACCACCTGTTGTTTGTCACCAGAATGGCTCTGTTGTGATGTAATGGAATGCTATGAATAGTAACTGTCTGTGGAACAAGGTCTAAATATTCCCAAGTTCAGCCAGGTTCATTTTCAATAAACACAGATGCTATTCTGTCTCCCAGCAGGCCTATAAATACATGGAAGCCGTTATATTAGGCATGAGGGCAGCTCTCCATCTCACAGCGTGTCAGTAATACAAGACAGCACCACCAGATTTAGCTGCTGTCAAGACATGAGGCCTATTATTAGGCTATAATATTATGCCAACGGATACAGTAAAAAACGTGTGTGTTTGTGTGTGATAGGTGGGGGAAGTAATAGACACAATAGCAATCAGATTATGTTGCTATTTTCCACAGTGTGTGTGTGAGTGTTTCCATAAAGTCCATCACCACAGGCCTCTGATGCCTTGCACACACTTGTTACCAAGACAGCTACCACTGTGTGGAATAGGGTGTGTAGAAATGCTTGTGTGTGTGTGCTAATTAGGGTTGAAGGATGGAGAAGGTCAGATGCTGTGGTAAAGTCAGATGGGGGGTAAGAGGAACATTTAAGGTTGTGTTTGAGGCTTTATGAGTTAGAGTTATATGAATGCTCCCCACTGAAATAACCTTTGAACTTTCCCTGTCATTGTATAGGCATAAAGTCTTAAAGGTAAAGCATGCCTGACACTTACTTCTTTATTTTTACATGTTCTGTGACAAAACCTGGAACCTATTATAAACCCAAAGACCCAAACCACAATATGTATGTCTGACTTTTAAGAAACACTACTCAAACAGGAGTAAAGAGTTCAGATGTCTAGGATAATTTTTGTGGATGAATCCACATTTGGTCAAATACACTACAGTGTGTGAATTCATAATGATGAAGGAACATGTTAGCCCAGTGCTCATTGATGTGTTTTTGATAGTTCTTTAAAGACTTTGATCAACATGTGAAAAACTGGGGTTTGGTTTTTTTGTTTTTTTTAGACTTAAAACACTCAACAACAGTCAAAATATCGTTGATAAAATTCAGGAAAAAACACACCGCTGGTTGGTTACAGGTGTACTGTTAAATATCTAGCCAAAACCTCTTTAATTACTTCAGCATATTTTGACTACAAAGTGATAAACTTCAGAATTGACCACAGGTTGCAGTCTGTAATGCAACAACTGAAGAAGAAATCAGCTGTTTAAGAAGTGTTTTTTTTCCTAAGTTTGGAATGTAGAATGGCAATAAATTAACATTTGTTTTAGTAAGCTACTTGCTCTTCAGTCAATCCTGACCACACCCTAGATTGGTCAAACCGAATTTGCCAGTGCATGTAGCACCAGGACACCCTAGGCCGGAGGTCGGTGATCGACTTTGTGGTCATTTCATCTGATCTCTGGCCATATGTCTTGGACACTCTAATAAAGAGAGGGGCTGAGCTGTCAACTGACCACAATCCTGAAGGCAAACCTCGGGTGTGGGAGTTCGGTGGAGGAGGACTATTGGTCAGCCTCAAAGAAATTCTGGCAAACCGTCCTGCGCCTCAGAAGGGGGAAGCACTACTCTGCCAACGCTGTTTACCGTGCAGGTGGGGACGGTGGAAGGAATTCTTCGAGGAGCTCCTCAATCCCACCGACACACCTTCCATTGAGGAGGTGGAGGCTGAAAACCCTGAGGTGGACTAATCCATTACCCAAGCCAAAGACACTGAGATTGTCCCTGGTTGTGGAACACTGGACCAGCTCTATATCCTCCACAGGGTGATTGAGGGTTCATGTGAATTAGCCCAACCAGTCAACATGTGCTTTATGTATTTGGAGAAGGCATTCAACCATGTCCCTCATGCTATTCTGTGGGGGGGTGCTCTGTAAGTATGGAGTCCGGGGCTCTTTGCTAAGGGTTGTTCGGTCTCTGTACGACCGGAAGATTTCTAGGAGTAGCCAGGGCCCAGGGGGAGCCCACAGGAGTTCATCTCTGCTTTTTGCAGATGATGTTGTCCTGTTGGCTTCATCAAGCCAGCAGAACCCTCAGCATATACTGGGTCAGTCTGGAGACTTTGGCTTTGAAATAAGGGCAGAAGAAGCAGAGAAAAGGGAGAGGTGCATCATATACGCCCAATATCACAGTTTTGCTTCTAAATTATAGAAATATCATAAAATAAAAAACATCAGGCTTATGACACATGACATGAACACATGTTAACAGTCACAAGATCTCCTGATACTTTCAAACCTAACCCTATATGGCATGGTGCTGCCCTCAGGCAACAAACACGGGGCATCATGGGTATCTTCACCTGGGAATTGTTATGGCTAGAGAGGCTATGTGTTAGCACGTTGCTGCCGTCAATGAACTGTTGATATTACGTCATGGTCCGAGAAATTGTTATATTTAGTAACAAAACGGTGAAGGATATAACAGGGTGAAACAGTCTGACAGTTGGACCACAGCCAACTTGGACACATGCTAGCAGATGGTAAGATAAATTTCACCTTTTAACATGTTTAAATTTACTTTGTATAAATAATATCTGTGATGTGCATGAATAAGTGAAGAAGCATATTTGATTGAGTAAAGACACTTTTTGTCTTTATTTATATACTAAAATGGCAGTTTTTCATTCATTGCCTCAAGGCAACATTGTGCAGTTAAACCACTTGTGTGAACAATAACATGCACATGGAAAGAGATGTGTAGGGATGCATAGTTATCAACATAATCATTTTTTTTGCTGTACTATCTACTATTACTCACAGGAAATGGATGCACGAACATTTTATGGGTGTAAGAAACATGATCAAGCGGTTAGGCTCATTCCTTCCGACAGTGAGGACAGTGAGTGCTTGAGGAGAGTGACAGTGAGGAAGAGTGGACTCCAGAAACAGGTTTGAGGGAGAATTAGGAGATCAGGGTTCAGTCAGTTGAGTAACATACTGTATGGAATGAACATGTGTGTGCATGTGCATACGTGCATGTGCGTGCATCAGTGGGTGAAGAAAGGTATATATATGACCTATTGTAATTTTATGCTTGCTGGTTTCTTTTGAAAACTGATGGACTGCCTGACGACAATGAGTCTGTGGATGATGAAGATGATGAAGTATCAGAGGAAGATGTTCCACGCTTACCCCATTGGAGAACACCCTACAGTGCCAACATCACTGATTACCCAGAATGGCAAACCAGCCAACATTTTCTGATTGGTATATTTTAAGGACCCCCCAAAGTTCCCAAAACTAGGGTGAAATATTTTTTTCCTCATAAAATAAAATTTCATGCCATAGAGGGCCAGTTTGGAGCTATAAGTATGCAACCGTACAGTCATTTGTCTCAGCATACATATAGTTAAGTAGTATTTTATTTTACCTCGTAGAGCTCAAAATTTGCTCAACAGTTCTATCATAGGTGTGTGAGGTCATGTTTATAAAGTTAAAATGAGAGAAGAATGGAGTGTAGTGGAGGCTTGTTATGTTTTTGGCCACACGTCATTCACTCGCAGGCCAAGTAAACAAATATTTTTTTTTTAACAGATCCAAATCACTTGAGAATCAGCTGATCTCAACCCACCTGCCCCGAAGGACGAAGAAACTTGTCAAGGACACCGGACCGCATGTCCCGTCTCTCCTCAGAAAGTTGACTCAGCTCATTATCGCATAGCCAGCAGCACGCTGATGAATCAACACCACATGGATCAAAACAACTAAAAGTAAGAGGCTCATGGGCAGAGAATTTAGAGATAGTTGTTATTGATCGTGTTTGTATTAATTGTAAAGAAGGACTGCTGTGTCCTGTTTGTGCCGGAGCTACGACAGAGTAGTTACCAATGTGATTGTTTTTCTGCTATTGATTGTTTGTGCAGCAATCAAATACTTTTGGGGTATTTTACAATCTGGTTCAGATCAATGAGCAAAAATCTCACCAGTTAAAGAACCAGTATCAAGCCCAACGAAGACCACTTTGTCCGCCCGCTACTGTATGGTCGAGATAGATGCTCATTGTCCCCCCGCTATTGCTTAAAGTCTGTGCATGCGCTTCTCCTCCTTCTTTCCCTTTAACTAACTAGCAATCCTGTTTTCACACATCTGTTGAGACAGAGTTTCACATCTCTCCATTTGTGTCTGTCACTCAGCTCAAACCTCCAGGTTGACCCACCACATGGAGGCGTAGCCACTCAGAAGGCTGCACTGCATCATTCTCCTCCCCTTTTTACACACACCTACACACACACACAGAGAGAGAGAGATATCACATGAACCATTACAGAGTACCATATTTTTGGGACTACACTATACTGCCAAAGTATTCGGTCACCCATCCAAATAATCAGAATCAGGTGTTCCAATCACTTCTATGGCCATAGGTGTATAAAATCAAGCACCTAGGCATGCAGACTGCTTTTACAAACATTTGTGAAAGAATGGGTCGCTCTCAGGAGCTCAGTGAATTCCAGCGTGGAACTGTGATAGGATGCCACCTGTGCAACAAATCCAGTCGTGACATTTCCTCACTCCTAAATATTCCACAGTCAACTGTCAGCTGTATTATAAGAAAGTGGAAGTGTGTGGGAATGACAGCAACTCAGCCATGAAGTGGTAGGCCACGCAAACTGATGGAGTGGGGTCAGCGGATGCTGAAGCGCATAGCTCAAGAACAGTGCGCAGAGAGCTTCATGGAATGGGTTTCCATGGCCGAGCAGCTGTATCCAAGCCATACATCACCAAGGGCAATGCAAAGTGTTGGATGCAGTGGTGTAAAGCACGCCGCCACTGGACTCTAGAGCAGTGGAGACGCGTTCTCTGTAGTGACGAATCGCGCTTCTCCATCTGGCAGTCTGGGTTTGGCGGTTGCCAGGAGAACGATACTTGTCGGACTGCACTGTGCCAAGTGTAAAGTTTGGTGGAGGGGGATTATGGTGTGGGGTTGTTATTCAGGAGCTGGGCTTGGCCCCTTAGTTCCAGTGAAAGGAACTCTGAATGCTTCGGCATACCAAGACATTTTGGACAATTTCATGCTCCTAACTTTGTGGGGACAGTTTGGAGTTGGCCCCTTCCTCTTCCAACATGACTGTGCACCAGTGCACAAAGCAAGGTCCATAAAGACATGGATGACAGAGGCTGGTGTGAATGAACGTGCCTGGCCTGCACAGAGTCCTGACCTCAACCCGATAGAACACCTTTGGGATGAATTAGAGCGGAGCCTGAGAGCCAGACCTTCCCATCATCAGTGTGTGACCTCACAAATGTGCTTCTGGAGGAATGGTCAAAAAATCCCATAGGCACACTCCTAAACCCTGTGGACAGCCTTCCCAGAAGAGTTGAGGCTGTTATAGCTGCAAAGGGAGGACCAATGTCATATTAAACCCTATGGATTAGGAATGGGATGTCACTTACATTCATATGTGAATGAAGGCAGGTGAGTGAATACTTTTGGCAATTTAGTGTATAAAGTGCACCGGATTATAAGGCGCATTAAGCAAAACAAAACAGTCAATACATATCACTCCACGAGGCTCCTGACTATGGTGGCCGTAATGCTCCAACAATCCATCAAGCAGCGCAGCTTCATAGCTTACCAAAGTCATACTAAAACATTTTGACAAGTTTTTGAGCGCCACATAAAATTGGTTTGTGGTCAGTAAGCACAACCAGAATTCATACATAAGGCACACCGGATTATAAGGCACACTGTCGATTTTTGAGAAAATTGAAGGATTTTAAGTGCACCTTATAGTCTGGAAAATACGGTACATAATAGATATTTGCTGATTGGGATTGGTGTTGATCATAATTGATATTATTACTGTCAATAAACTCTATTTATGTTAAATGGTCGTTGTCTGTGATTATTGTGCATACATTGCCTAAAGCTGGATTGTGGGTCAGCGCTCTGATCCACGCCCCCCCACCCTTACTTTGAATACACTGTCATAACATCATTGTCTGATGTCAGTTTCCTTTTGTCTTAATTCTTCTCATGATCTGTGTGTGAAGCATTCACTGCACAACCACAACTCTAACAAAACCATTCAATACTGTGTACGGCCTTAATCTACATCTAAAGAATTATAATCTGAGGAGTTGCAGTAAAACAGGCCACATTTAAAGATACAACTACAATATTTCAGTGCTTCTCATTTTATTTAAGGGGGAAATGAACGAAATGCTACAAAACATTATAGATAAAACCCCAAACAGTATGACAGCTGGAAAATCCAGACAATATCATCGTCATCTCCAGCAGCAGTGTCACTGCCAGCACTTCTTAATGATATTATTACTACATTTAGAAATAATGCATATTAAATCACACAGATGGCAAACATGTCTGTTATTTTAACCTCAGCCTCTTTCCACACAAACACTACCTTCGTGAAATTCACTGTGTTTGAGGTCAGTGCTACTGATGTCATTTAAACTGCCTAGTGTTGTATGTGTTTTACACAAGATGATGCCTGATTTTCAGGTAATCTAGATTTTGTCTAACTGGTCTGATAATGTCACACTGTGTTATAGTGTTTTTGCTAATTTCCAAAAGTAAAATATCAAATACCATGACATCTGACTGGTTTTCAGTACTGTTTTGGTGCTCAGTAGACAGATTCAAAGTCATTTGTTGAGGGCACAAGCAAATCTGAGGCGAGCCCTTTTTAAAGCTAGACATGGCTGACAAAGACCAACTAAGACCGTTTAGGTTCCATTGGAGATCTAGATCTCTTAAGAATACCATAGGTCTTAAAAGGAGGCTTCATTGTGTCATACCATCTTACAATAACCTCAGATCAATTCAGGCCAGTTGGTAGGCCTGACAAGGTTCAGCAGGCTCTACCAATGACGCTGGAGGTTTTTGACTACTGGAGCCGTCCACCTCCCCAGAGGTTCGTCGGGGGTTATGGAATCAGCAGGCTAAACACAATATCGGATGTGCTAGAAGAATGCAAATTTAGCATGCTGGGGTTTATTGAGCCTACTTTCTGGTTAACTAGCTAACTGATAACTTGTATGTCCCATATTTAGAAAGTAGGTTTTCCTGTAATACTCTCATGTGGTGGGCAGAGTTTGCGGTCATTCTAAACATTCCTCCTCTCCATACTCGTACTCGCCATGTAGTCATTCCTGTGTAGTGTATGTACACTGTAAGAAATGCAGAGAATAAAGTAATACTTGTCGTAATAATATAATGTCTGCTAAAGCTAATGTGAAGCATGAGCAATCTAAAGCAGCCAAAATTCAAGTGTTTTGTTTCCACAGTGTTTCCTTGCTGAAGAGCATTGGAACAAATGGTCAGAACAGAGACAGCTCAATTATGTATCTCAATTATAGCACAGTTGCTGTTAGAAATAATGACTTGTGGTGCAGGTGTCTCAGTGGTAGAGCGTGCACACACATATCTGAGGCCTGTGTCTTGCTGCAGTGGACACGGTTCGATTCCCAGCCGGGGTCCCTTGGCTGCGTGTCTTCCCCATCTTTCCTGTCTCCCTCTCACTGTCCTGTCTATAAAAATCATTTAAAAAATGGTGTAAACCCCCCCCCCAAAAAAAAAAGAAATGAAATGGCTGTAATCAGTTGCATCAGGGCTAGCAAGGAGAGAGGGAATGTTCAGAGCAACATTTTAACACATATATTACATCAATGTATTGTTTTGGGGGAAAAAAAAGGGAACCAGACCCTTAACCCTTACAAGCCCAACAGTTTTCATGCACCGATCCATGTTTGCATCAGAGTGGTAACGAAAGCCTTTGTTAACATGTACACAGCCCCCATACAGTGCGCTGTTGTCTATTGCCCCTCTGTTGAGCTACAGTAATCTGAATGGACGCCTTAAAAGTCATCACTGATGACCTGTAACAGTTTTAGAAAATATTAGCTGCAACTACATAAAACAAGGATTAAACACATTATTTACAGAAAGGTGTTCAACTAAAGAGCTAAAAAAAGAAGCAGACACACAACAAGGACACAAACTTCCACAAAATTAGAATCTACAGATGTAACAAGGTAACAAACTTGTAAAAGATAGCTGTTATAACATGAATATAAAAAACAATGTACGGAAGAAATTAACAGAGTTGGAATGAGGCAAAGGCATAACTCAAATATATAAATAGCTTTCATTTATGTGGAGACTTCCATTTTTCTGTTTTGAGCAAGGTATGACAAGAGAAAAATAAAAATGGAGGAAAATATCAAAGTTGAGAGATTAATCTTTTAACCTTCACACGAAAAGTAATCTTTATCAGTATGTCTGAAATTACTAATCATTCTGTAGAAACTAATCAAAAATTTAAGACTGAATGTTTTTAAATGCTTCTTTATATGTAAAGGTGTGCTCAGACTGGACATGAAGATGAACTTCCCAGATTTAAGATGAAAAACACATCTGCGTGAATCAAAAATGCATAAGCGAAAGATGTTTGATGAAAGAAGTGAATCCTGGTGAATCCGGACATCAAAAAGAGAATAAAGCGTCACACAGCACAGCTGCTTGGGGGAAAAGTAAATACTGTAAAAATGCTCCAGCAGGCAAATAATTACAAATAATGCTAAAAGAAAAAGCTTCATATTCAACCCAAACACACCTTCACTTCTATTCTCACATTTACATTTGACAGGATTTTGAGCTGCTCTCCAGTTTAAGATGTATTTATAATCATGACTGAGAAAACATCTTCCAAATATGTAAATGCCAGAAAATTAACTAACAGCCATGGATCCCCCATATTAGCATAATTTTAAAGACTTTAAATCTACACTGTCAATGAAAAGCATTTTGAACACATGGCCAACAGCTGCCTTGAAACTTTCCCCACAACAGTTTTGTCTTAACATGGCCTCCTGTTATGCTTACTTACTCTTGACTTGTTTTTAGTATATGTGCATATTGGTTCTGCTGCTGCATAAGGGGTACCCCCAGTCCATTCAAAAATTATTCTGACCACAAAATTAACCCCATATTATTGGAAAGAAAAGAAATGGCACATGCTGCCCATTTCAGTGATGTAATCAGTCAACAAATAGTTTTGTCACACAAATAAAACTAATCTTACATTTTCTATCAAATAACTATTAACCACTGAAAGCTTTTACAATTTACAAGATCTCTGTCAACTTCTTTAACAAAACACTCATTCTGCAATGGAATTTAACTGCAAAATCATTAAACAAGTGGGGAGATTATACAAATAGGTTTTCAGCTATTTATAAAAAACTGAATGGATTAAAGTGCAAATGATGAATGCATCCTTCCGTGGAAACATTACCCAGGTTATCTCTTTCATTTTGTCCACGGCCTGGCTCCACAGAGAGTATGATTTCCATGTCTAAATGTGGGTGGTTTCAGTATGGCTCTGTGTGTCTGGAGGAGGACCGCCCTCTATTGGTTAAACTGTAGAAAACAGCTACATTGACCCAGTCCCATTCCCTTGTCTGGGACAACTTTGTGTGTGTGTGTGTGAGTGTGTGTGTGTGTGTGTGTGTGTTATCAGCAGTTCAACTTTGTAAATCAAATGTCCCAAAAAGGTTGCAGACACATATCTGACCCATGTCTGATATTAGTATAATGGTTTGAAACGGAAACAGTTTCCAAAAATATATCTTTTTATACTCATCCACCTTGGCAGATGGATCATAAAAATATTCCTTGTAGTAAGAGCTGAAGAAGCAAATAACAGTAAACTGGAGGTTAGACCTTGACCCAGCACTTTTCATTTTTTCCAACTAATATCTACAAATCAATCTTGTACAAAAAATGCTGATAAGTGCAAATATTCACATGAAAAAAAAATAGGTTCTGACTTTGCTTGTAGATGTGATAGTAAATGGAGTGTTAATGTCTATGGTTGTAAACATTAACATAGTATGGAGTTCATGACGATATTATTGGCATTTTGAGCGGTTAAGACAGGTGATCCTTCTTTGATTGACTTGATGAAGCTCCACATGAACTTCTGCAGTCTTTCATCTCCTTTAGGTCTCTCCTGTTGCCTTCAGAAGGACAGGAATGAATAAGCCACAGCTGAGCTCCCAGGATTTGTATGAGATGCCAGTCTGTGAAGCCTCCTTTTGGTGTTGCCATTTCACAATTATGACTAAAATACTAATCTATCATCTAAACATTTGAACAAATTTGATCTGAGCAAGGACTCCCAGTCCCAGACGTAGCCGTTTCCACAGGTTTGGATGTCAGCTGTCTGTCTGTCTATGATAGTGCTGTTAACTTCAGCACTTCCAAGTTTGGCTCCTCAGGTCACTTTACCAATGAGCCCAGCTAGTCTGGGCTCCAGTTAAAGGACCCTAACGTACTTCAGCCCCTGATGCCAACTGCTGCAATCTATTGACTGAAGTGCATTAGTTTTATCTTTTGCAGTAGTCATGTATTAGTAAAGAAAATCATGCTTATTTCGACAGTGCTCATCCCTTTGGAGAACATTCAGATTCCCAACTTTTCATTTGCATCTACCATTAAGACTGATTATGATTTCCAAGTGTGTGACCTGCCATACTACTGTCAGGGTAAACCTCTTACAACTGGCTGAAGGGCCAGAGAGTTTCAGTTGATACTACACTGGGTGTGGAACCCATACTCTGATGTGTATGTTTGTTGGTGCAGACCCTAAAGGGCAAAGACAGGAGAGAAACTTCACATGTTGATGGGGAAAGTACAAAATGGAAAGTCTGCTAAAGTCTGCTCTAAATGGGAATGATCCTTTTTGTAATTTACTTCAGATGGTTATTTAGTGAGTGTGTGTGTGTGTGTGTGTGAGAGAGAGAGAGAGAGAGAGAGAGAGAGAGAGAGAGAGAGAGAGAGAGAGAGAG
>JBAJHX010000033.1:651663-672592 GCA_037176925.1 Amniataba percoides | reverse complement strand
GAGAGAGAGAGAGAGAGAGAGAGAGAGAGAGAGAGAGAGAGAGAGAGAGAGAGAGAGGGGGAGAGAGAGAGAGAGAGGGGGAGAGAGAGAGAGAGAGAGAGAGAGTGCGAGTATGCAAAAGGCCTTAAGTTCCACCATGGTTGGTAGCACAGGATGTGCAAAGCTGGTAGTAACGGGAATGAAAAGGTGGAGCTTATTACAAATACTCAGAATGGGTATCTGATAGATTTTAGTTCACCTCCAAATGCATCTGTCTCTATACAAACTCATATTTACATTCAGCTGCTGAAGGAAAATTATTGGAAAATTATTTCAGTTCATAATGTTAAAAATGTGTATTTTTTTCTTAACAGATTTATTTAACAAATTCCATGTTTGTGTGTATAACAAGAAATAGAATGATATAAAACCAATAGATATTAACCCTCAGGCATCAGTTTATTTTACTGTTGTAACATATGTTATGTTGCTAACCAACATCATATTAAGAGTATTTTTCTCAGTATGTTTTTTTAACTACCAACCTGTTTGCCACAGTGAAACTTTAAGGCCAGATAATAGAAAGCGTGTACAGCCTTATTTCATTTATAGGAAAATGGAATTTAATTTTAGCCTGTGCATTGATTATATTGTGGCACTATCTATGAGGAGACCTCTCTCACATGGAGACAATGACCATGAAGAATGTAGTGCTGCTTTTCCAACTAACAGGATTTGTCTGATGAGTGCAAAATACCACACACCAACTCCAGAGCAGCTGCATCCAGTTGTGGAGATGATCAGAGGAACTACTGCTTCACCGTGCTTTATACGTTTCTTAATTTAATTCCATTAACCTTTGCTAAGTGTCTTTAAATTGGCTCTTGCAGGCCAGCAACTGTTCCAACAGCCTCAATAAGTGTGTTCTTGCAATTTTACCCTCTCTTCACTGGGTCCCTGTAAAATCAAGAATACAATTTAAAACCCTTCTCCTCACCTACAAAGCCCATAATGTTCAGGCACCATCATATGTTAAAGAGCTCATAGTTCCCTATTACCCCAGTAGGATGCTGCACTCTCAGAATACAGGATCACTTGATTCTATATTTACTTTGGGAGCACAAAGTAATATGAGCCACCCTCTGTAGGCCTAAAGCTTTCCTCTTTGATAAAACTTAGTTAGGCTGGCTCAGCCCCAAACCCTCAGTTTTGCTGCTATGGGCCTAGACTGCTGGGAGATTTACCATGATGCAGTGAGCTCCTCTCTCCTCCACCTCTACTCATTCACATCCTGCATCTTACTAACTTTGTATCCTCCCTTTGAGCTTTCCTGTGTCACAGGTTCCTGTAAATCGTTGTGGGCTGCCTGTTGCTGTCAGCCTGTCATAGAAATATTTTTATTAGTATAGTTATAGTTGTTATTGTTTTGCATCTCTGTCTGTCTTTCTGTATGTCTGCTTCTGAAAGGGAAGTTCTTCCTTGCCACTATCACCAAGTACTTTCTCATGCTGGGAACTGCTGGGAACTGCTGGGTTGCTGTAAATAATATCTATAATTGTACGGCATAAGAGTACGGTCTTTACTTGCTGTATTTGTAAAGTGTCAGAAATAACTTTAGTTGTGAGTTGCTACTTAATAATTGATTTCAGACAACTCTGTAGAAGTGAAGCCTGTTCTCAGACTGAGCATCAACATGAGTTAGTCATAGTGAGTGCCAGCAGTCAGACTTCTGAACAACTAATGGGGATTTTTCAGTCAGCAGGCTTCAGGAAACTCACGGAAAAGATATTTTTCCATGGAGGTAGCCCTTCATGCTGTCAGGTGAACTGAAGCTGTGAGCAGATGAACTGTGTCCAAGCTGTAGCTTGGGATCTATAAAGTCAATGCAACTTCTCGTGGCTTATCTTGATGCGGTCATTGGATCCATTTCGAACCCACAGAATCTTGTATCTTCAAATCACCAAATCCACATGAAAGCAGTAATAGTACATCCAAAGTGCTTTTGATTTCTAGTGTAGCAAACTGACTGTACTGCAACACCTGGAAAAACATCCTTGGCATGAAAAGGATGGGAGGTTATTACAAGACCAGAAGCTGGATAGACCTCTCTGTGGTGTGGATCTCTGTGATGTCATCTGGCGGGGTCAGGTGTGTGTGTTGGCTAGATGATGACTTCTGCGCCATGGAGGAAAAGCAGCAATGCAGTAACGGTGAGGTTCGTGCTAATGGTGAGAGGATGGTGATGGTGTGACCGTTGTCAGTTTTCTGCCAGTGACAGTGCCAGAGCTGCCTGCAGTGCTGCTTCTTCATCAATACTGTAGTCCTGAAAAAACATGGAAAAAAGACACAGCTGCTGGTCACTGCAAAAAACACAACACAACAGTGGGAGGCGGGCCTTGCTGGGGAGGGCTCCAGAAATGTGGGGGGAGGCTCAGTTAATGGAGTTGAATAAATGTTATTATATTATCATTATCAAAAGGAGATCACATAAAGAACAAATGTGAATCATTTGGAGTCACATTTCCCCAAGGTTTGTCTGGGGGTAGGCAAAGAGGCTCGTCCAAGGAAATTGTATGTATGTGTGCAAAAAAAACATAATTTATGCAACTAAATGTATAAAAGTCTGAACTGAGGTGGTCCATATATTTTTCACATGTATCATATCATATCATAAGTGAAAACCAGACTCAAATTCAACACAGACATTATTCAAAATAACAAAGTACGGAGTCCAGGGCCCTTTGCTAAGGGCTGTTCGGTCTCTGTACGACCGGAGCAGGAGCTTGGTTCGCATTGCCTGAAGTAAGTCAGACCTGTACCCAGTGCATGTTGGACTCCGGCAGGGCTGCCGTTTGTCACCGGTCCTGCAGTTATGCGGTCGATGTACCGGACCATCGTGGTGAAGAGGGAGCTGAGTCGAAAGGCAAAGCTCTCCATTTACCGGTCGATCTACGCTTCTACCCTGACCTATGGTCATGAACTTTGGGTAATGACCGAAAGGCCAAGATCGCGGATCCAAGCGGCCAAAATGAGTTTCCTCTGCAGGGTGGCTGGGCGCTCCCTTAGAGATAGGGTGAGAAGCTCGGTCACTCGGGAGGAGCTCGGAGTAGAGCCACTTCTCCTTTGCATCGAGAGGAGTCAGCTGAGGTGGCTTGGGCATCTGTAGGATGCCACCTGGACGCCTCTCTAGGGAGGTGTTCCAGGCGTGTCCCGCTGGGAGGAGACCCCAGGGAAGACCCAGGACACGCTGGAGAGACTACATCTCTCAGCTGGCCTGGGAAGGCCTAGGGGTCCCCCCAGAAGAGCTGGAGGAAGTGAGGGAAGGGTTAGGGATTTCCCTGCTTAGACTGCTGCCTCCGTGACCCGGCCCCGGACCAAGCGGAAGATGATGACATGACATGACATGACATGGTTCTGGTGGTGTTGACTCACATCACAGTTATGTATGATGGAAAATATGAAATTATCGATCATAAATAATGTCTGTTAACTCGCCATCTATCATCAAATGAGGTGACGATGGTGATAGAGCCTAAGGCCCACTGATGCAAACCAGGTGTCTGTGGTGACATTTAAAAGGTAAATCCAATTTGTTTTTGTTTTAAAAGATGAATGTCCAAACTATCTTGGGATAATTATAACTTTTTCCTCAAAGTCATTCAACTAGAAATTTCTCACTTGTGTGAATTGGTGGGCAGTTTTTTCCGATCTCTGCTAGCATCTGGAGTAAAAGGTTACTATGGCCAAACAAACAAGGAAAAATCGATGACTACATATGATGAAACAAGTGCAAATCCATAGGAAAGAAACTACAAAAAATTGACATTCAGATAAAGACAAGATAGTCAAAAAAGCTGTTTACAAAGTAAATCATTGAGTTTCTCTTCAAGGGAAATAATTAAACAGAAGATCTACTAATGTAAGCAGATGCTCATGGGAATTACACAACAGAATTGTGATAAACCCTTTCTAAAAATAGGCAATTGGTAATCCTTAACATGGCGTGAGTTACCCCTTTTCCAGTTCCAGGGCTGGTTCTGAGCTGGTGCCTAATCTGGAACCAGTTCTTCTGTTTTTGACAACGTAAGAACTGGCTCTCGCCCAGAAAAACTGGTTCCAGAGTGGCACCAGCTCTTTGCTGGTATAGAACCAAGAACCACACGTCATGGGCTGTGGGCGGGGACAAAGCCAGTGTTTCAGGAGCCCCAGCACAACATGGCAACGGTGGGAAATGAGCGGGAAATTGAGCAAAAAATAACAAGCTCAATAGCTAAACAAGAATGACAGGGACCAAAACGGACTGGGGGAGAATCTTCGCTGGTCGGCTGTGGAAAAGTCCACATTTTGCCGTGCTCGAGTCAGCAACAGACCAGCATGCCAGCTGACCAGGGCCCTGAACTCTGTATCATCAAGGAGTCAATCAGGCTTAGTTCGCCTTAGTGGTCCCCTGAAGAAGAAGACAGGTCCCAGAAGGCCAGAGGGGTTGTGGTTACGGTAGTCACAGAGGCAAATACCTGGGTGTGGGAGTTTGGGAGGCTGAAGCGGTTCTGTGAACTGACCTAGAGCCTTTACAGGTGGTGGTTGAGAAGATGATGCTGCACAAACATCATCATGGAAAACATTTCCTATTCCCCTAACATTTTCCTGGCAAAGAAGCAGAGCACTGCTCTGAAAAGGCCACCTAGAGGTGATCCTTCCTGCAAGCTGCCATCTCTCTGTACAACCCATCCCCTTTGTTTTATCTATCAATCACTGGAACCACTATCAACAGGTGAATGGTGTGTGTTGTGGACAATCCAAAAAAAATGACCATGCCAACCCTGGAATATGATGTTGCTGCAGACTGTTGTAAAAACATACTTTTTTTAAATACTGTGGCCGGCATAAAGCAGGCAAATATCAAGAATATAACTGGAGAGGCTTCACTCAAGAGGTGAGAGAACATGTTTCCTTTAAGCATTATTAAGATCACTGTTTGATTTCCTTTCAGCAGAAATGATAAATTATATCAAAGTCTAATAATCATAACAGGACTGGACTTACAACAAAGGTGTCATAAGAGAACTTGTGTCTGTGGAGAAGGTGCTGGAGGAAGTTAGAGCTTTTATAGCTGGGGTCTCCCCACGGCATGGCTGAACACACCGGACACACCTGGAGATACACACACACACAGATTTGTAGTTAAAGGTATTACTGATAACAGTGAACCCTGCAGAATAAAATATGTCTTTTCTTAAAAATGTATGCTTGTGAATTAATAAAATCTTTTGATGGGTTCAGAATTAATATTTTAATTATCTCTGGCTAAAAGGTTGATGTTTGGTTTCTATTTCTGACAAGGCTTATGAGCTAGTAGTTTAACAGCATTGGTACCGTATTTTCCAGACTATAAGGCGCACTTAAAGTCCTTTAATTTTCTCAAAAATAGACAGTGCCAGCCTTATAATCTGGTGCGGCTTATGAATGAATTCTGGTTGTGCTGTCAAAATGTTTTAGTGCGACTTTGGTAAGCTACGAAGCCGCGCTGCTTGATAGATTGTTGGAGCATTATGGCCACTGTAGTCGGGAGCCTCGCAGAGTGATACGTACTGACTGTTTTGTTTCGCTTAATGCGTCTTACAATCCGATGCGCTTATAGTCCCGAAATACGGTATATGGATCATTGTGTAAACGCTCAAAAGTCAAGAGTAGTTACCAGAAGAAATGTTTAGTTTTATTCAAGTTTAACAGTAAGTGCCAGTATAAATCCCAAGTCCTCAGTGATGGTGAAGGAGGAGCAAGACCAGAGTGAACACTGTCATCTAAAGGAGTTTCAAGGTTTAAAGTTAACTTTTGTTAACTCTGAAACAACACTGACTAACTATGTGATTGCACGCTTAGCACTTTATACCCCCTCACCACCACGGTAACCCCTCTAAATTGTTCATGCAGTAAAAAGTGGTGTTTGTTGGACAGACCGGAAGCACATCTGGTGATTTAGGATCAGTCTAGATATTGTATTCTAGTGCAGGAAAAGTCTCTTACCACTTTATTAGGGTCGTTACGGTGGTTGTCCATGCAGTGCTTCACCAGTTCCTGCTGGTCCAGATTTCTGGCCCCACAGAATGGACACACAAATGTTGACCGGTTTGGAATATTGCTACATGCAGGAAGACACACATACACACAGAGCATGAATTATAACTAAGCTTGTAGCAGCTAATGCATTTTAGGTGTTGGCCTCGAATGATTCACAAGGATTTGCATATGACTTTATTTCTTTGTGAGTTAGACGGTCTATATAGTATATAGCTTTAAACAACACTTCTATCAATCTAGCTTTCTTTCACACAGCGTTCTTTCAATAGAAACATGACACCAGGGGTTTTGTCCACATAAGATAAGACATAAGATTTTATTCGCAGTTGTTTAGATATTTCTGTAGTGCTTATGATTTTAGCAAAATTATCAGAAAATGCTAATATGAATGCAGATTGCATTTAACCCATTATCAGATTTAGTCAGTTAAGCATTGACATGGTCAGAGTGTGTGTACCTTGGTATAGGCTGGGAGGTGGGTACCACAGGGACAAACTTAGGACAGTTGGCTATCTGCTCCTGTACTTTAGAACAGGAAGCAATGTGGGACCTCATCTTTACCAGAGCCACCTGAGCACATGCACACAAACACAGAGTTATGGTTGTACATCATTAACAGTTATCCCAGATTGACAGGCCCACCAGCAAGATGAAAGTTCAGTTTGTCACAGCAGCCTCACCAGTTTTGCTGCTGACAGCTTCATCTAACTGACTCAGACTGACCAGCTGCTCTGTTTACATACCCATCCTGATTTCAAATATCTAGCTAACCAGCTGAACGCTCTTCTCTTTTATGTCAATCAATTTTTATGTTGCTGAAATGTTTATGTCAATCAATTTTTATGTTGCTGATTTGTTTTTGTAGATAATTTGGTCACGAAATGTCATGCATTTATTTTCTTAAATAAGTACTTTTGCTGTTGGTTTTTCAATATGATTGCACCTCAGATCACCATTGACATTCATAGCACCTGTAAAATAAATAATAAATAAACAACATGTTATTCAATATATTTATTTTACTCTATATGCTGCAAAAACAAAATGCTATTTACAAGTGTGTTAATCACACTAGACAGTCCTAATATGATAATAAACATACACTCACACTACTCTCCCTCTCCATTGTCTTTCAGTTGGACTGATTTATATCTTTTGTTATATATTTGAAATATCTTTTTATGTATCATTAATATTACTACTATTTCATATTATATTATACAATACTATACCATGTCACATTTGATATTCTGTTTTATTGCTGCACTATACTACATTATTTATACATTTGGACTTTGTTACATTATATATTTTTGCATTGCACCTTCTTACATTTCATACTTACCAACACTAAATTACATTTAGTAATATATTTATACTGTCACACCATATTGCTGTATTACTACAATTCTATTTGGTTACTATATCAATACAAACACTAAGTATCACTAAGATAATGACTAAATGACACACTATATTATTTTGGTGATGGCTGTTTCATGTAAACTATTAATCACACCACTGCTGTTCTTATTCTAGTTTTATATTATTTTGTTATTCAGCTTTTGCTTTCTACATCAATCTGCATTTATTTCTGTCTTGGTGTTGCTACAAAAAAACAATTTCCCCCTATAAAGGTTTATCTATTGTGTAATCAAGAATAGCACCTCTGATCTTCTAATGTGGGTAATGAATGGTCAGTATCTACCTTCTTGCCACAGCCCCTGCAGGGTGCTTTGTATGAGGCCAGCTGCTTTTCCACACTCGCAGAGCGCTCCACTTTCTTGGGGTCAAATGGCACACGACAGAGGGGGCAGAGGGGCGAGGTCACCTGAAGACATGGCTGCAGACACTCCCCACAGAACCTGGAACAGCAGACAACAAGCAGCAAAAGTTTTTTTTACCAAAGGGGACAACAGGCCACCTCTGCCTCACAGTTAAAGTGCTCAGTCAAAATAGGTGTCAACACACTGTGCTTAGTCAGTGTGTTCTCCCTGCACGGCTGGCTCTGCTCCATCACTTTATCACTATTCACTATTTCATCACTATTTTGTTTTTATCCATCTTGTGTAAATTTGCATTTGAAGCACTTTGGCCATACAGGTGCTATAGTTAGTGTAGGTAGTGTGTGTGTGTGTTGGGGGGGGGCGTGAAAAGCAAGCATTAAAATTAGTGTTATCTTAAGTTTTATCCATTCCCATTAGCATCAGAGGAGTAAAAATAGCTGCATTTTTTCTTTAACTAGAAATAGAAGCAAGGCTACCAAAGGTCTGGTCTGCTCTCTTTGTTGTTCTGTTCTGCTCCAGACTGAAAAGGACTCAAAATACAACTTTCTGGCTAAGTCTGTTCTCATTTTATATGAAATAAAAGGCCTGTGATGGTAAGAGTTCATAATCATCATTGTCTCATCACTTACATTTTACTTTACTTACAGCACAGCCGCATTCATATAAATCTTTATATGGGTGATATGTAGGACATGACAGATACAAAGAGGCTCTTAGTAGTTTATCACAGCAAAGCAAAGGGAAGATGTTTGTACTATAGCCTGATGTCTGACATCAACTCTTATTTCTCTTAAAGTTCAGCCTGCCAGCATGCGTGACAAAATTCATTTTAATCTATGTACTGACTGACACTTGTTTTGTTTTTTTTACTGTATTCATGACTGCATCGTTTTTGCCTCTCTCATTACTGCGGGCTCTGAGTGTGTGCACGCAGTCATTTTCACCACAACCTGTAACTCAAATCTACTGGGAATCAAGTCCAGGTCTCTGCAAAGGTGTGCAGTCACCTCACTCCTGCACTTTCCACAACGCTGGTCTGACTAAAGATTTCATAAAGCATGTGCCACCAAACACACTTCAACGACCTCTCATAACTCCAAAATGACACAATCAGCTACTTTCAGATAGTCGATAAAATCACTTAGCAATAAAATACTTGTGCAGTGTAACATATATATAAACTATATATATTTCTAAATAACATACATTTCTATACAATCCAGGAATAATCAAGGTATCATCAGACCATGACCACAGTTTTATCACACAAAACCAAAGATAATCAAAAACACAAGGAGGTGTCAGAGCTCTGTAACCTGCCTCCATCCTATCTTTGGCTTTCTGCTCTGTACGTGTGTTACTTTACGTCTGTTGGCACTTTTATCATTATTATCATTAATTATTATTATCATTAGTTTGACAGGTACAAACAAAAGTGGACACAGTCGTAGTTCATAACTTATCTTACAGCTACAGTTCGTGATGAGTGCCACTGTGCCCGGACAGCAGGAGTGTGTGTGAGACCTGAGCAGTGCTGAGTGTTTGCAGCTGCCATGCTGACAGCTAACTGACAGAGACTGCTTCACCAGAGATCAGACCAGCTCAGTCAGCTGGTTCAAACAGAGGAACACCGCGTTAATCCTGCTCTGAGGAAAGCGAGCAGCTCAGTGCCGTAACGAGCCGCCGTCCACACATAACAACACATCCCAACATGAAGCAGCTACTTTACGTGTGAGCGCAGCTGGCGATGCTGACGGGTTTGTGGTAGACCTCCAGGCAGATGGGACAAGAGAACTGACTCTCGACGCCCTCAGCCGGGGCTGCCGGCGAGCCCGAGCCGCTGCCGGGCTGCTGCTGACGGAGCTGGGTGCTCGCCGAGACAAAGCTTCGAAACATCGCCATGATGGAGCCGGAGAGGATCCGCAATTGTCGACAACAGCTCGCTGCCTGAGAGAGAGACTGTCCGACTGTTGGAGCTGCTGGGAGCTAACGCGTTATCCGGACAACAGCATGAATATACGCCGTACAAACATGGCGCCTCTCAAACAACTTCTCCTAAAATCATTCTCCACAAACCAAAGCATTACTTCCCCGTGGACGGAGAAGACACGCCGGAGAAGTAAACACTGGGAGCAGAGTCCGTTGACGAATGTGTGGCGGTGCTGCGAGGATGACCTGAATAAAAGCTTCAATCTGTAAGTGACAAAGCGCAGCTTGCTCTGTATCCACGTACCTGTGAGATCAGCGCTGCTCGTCAACACAACAGACGGCAGACAGAGCCCGGTGCGCGCGTTGCTTCATGGGAGGAGAAGTCCTACTGCGACGTTACCTCCAGGAGTCGGCCTCTCTTTAGAACTGCAATCCCACAAGGCAGTCCTGGTGTACCGTAAGCGGACTGGACCAAAAGACCTGAGAGCGAGACAGAGAGGGAGACAGAGAGAGAGACAGAGACAGAGAGAGAGAGAGAGAGAGAGAGAGAGAGAGACAGAGAGACTAATTGGGACAAATTTGTATTATTGTGTTGTGAATATGAAGCTAGTATAGTCCTAGAGTATTATACATGTTTCCCATCCCTCTTGAAGTGGAGCCAGTCTTTCTGGCTTGTAGTCCCTGTATGGGTCAAGCTCCAAAGATCTGGATCTGATGTTTCTTGTAGTGCAAGTGACTCCGTAAGGTCATTTTACAGATCTTTCACAACTCTACACTCCTATGTTGTAAAACTGGTGTATAGATTTTATCATACCACTGAGACGCCACCAGTTATCTTTCTCAGAATTTGGGACAGACATCATTCAGCTGTTTTCACAGGCTGAAAAGTACTCCATGGATGTGTTATATGAAGCATGTCTTAATCAAACATTCCTGAACCATTCTTAAAATAGATATACCTCTAAAGATCAAGGGACTGGTAGAACTCATACATCATTATGAGAAAAAAATCCAGCAGGACTGTGTCTCCTTTCTGGCTGTATTGTGGCATATTGTGGAACAAGGATGTGAGACCATGACCTCATTTAGTCTCTGCTGTCAGGTTTAACATTATCGGATAAAATGTGTACCATGGACTTCTCTGCAATCTTTCACTTTCATCTTGTAGTACTGTCACAAAGGGATCGACAACATAATTTCTTTGAAAGATAGGAAGTCAGAAAGACAGAAATGGAGACTCTGCATAGACTGAGGGGAAGATGGCAAAGCAGATTTACAGACAATGTCACAAATCAATCTGTCCTACTTGTCCCTGTTCCACAAGGATATAAGCAGTGGGAGTTCTGTTGGACTACAGAACAGCATTTCATACATCCAGTCTGCTGAGCACCCTATGCAACTGGGTAGCCACCCCTCAGGACCCCCTTGCTGCACCCCCTTGCTGGAAGGGGAATCGTCTCTCTGTGGAGGTGGGCAGTGGAGCCTCTGAGGCACAGGACAGCAGAGACTCTGTGGAACTGCTCAGCTGAGACTCCTGATGAAGTCAGGAGCAATGATGACCTTGTCTCACTCTGTGGCCTCCAAGGTCCAGTGTGAAAATAGTACGGTAAGTTGAATTTCCACAAAAGGTGATTGTTGGGCATCTAGGTAACTTCTCCAACTGTCCATAGGATGCCAAAAAGGGTCAGGTAGAACCAAATTAGTACAAACAGGTCTTGGATAGACCGGTGACTGGCTAGTCACAGCCAGAGCGGTATTTCATTAAAATAGCAAACCTTTAAATCAGCTGCTGTAGGGTTGATACTTGCATGTTTGATGTTTTTGCAGTTCAGAGACTTGCTAAACAAACATCAGTTAGCTGTGGGTGTCTACTGAGACATATTAAGATTGGAAGTTGGGAATACCGAATTCTGACTTGCATTTGTTTGCAGCGCTGAAGTCTGGAACAACCTGCCATACATCACCCTCACCCATCACCCTTTATATTTCAGTTGTAACATTCACTTATTGTATTGTTTCAATCTCTCAGTGTTTCATTTACTGAAACCTATTTGTTTGCTTCAGGTTGGCACATATACAGTAGAGGGGAACATCCTGCAGCCTGTGCAGATTGAGATTGAAACATCAGATACTCTGCTCTGATTGGTTGTTTTGATTTAGTTGTTTTGATTTTATGACAGATTGTCTGTCTCATGTTCTGCTGTCAGGACACAGGGACAGCAAATATGAATAAAAGTCATTTTAAAATAAATTATCCACTTGTGCATTGTCTTAGATATTTTGCTGAGAGTAGTGACTTAACCAGTTGTTAAATGTTGTATATTTTCATTTCGGGTAATCTGAGTGATAATCTTTTTATTTTTTATTTTGATATTTGGTATAAACCACTCGCACATAGCCGGGCTGTGAAAGCTGGAACGTGTTAGTGGAGCGACTTGAGATGGAATTAGTTCTAGGTTCCAGGTGGTGGCGGTAAAGCAGCTTTCTGTTGTTTTTCAGCTGCCTTAAACATGAAGAAGAAGATTCTCTACGTCATCAAAGAGAGACACGATTTAGATAGACAGACGCACGCGACACGGTAGTCACTGAAGTAAAGTTAGTAAAGTCATTCTTTAATCGCAGGGAATATGGTATTTTATAGGAACGCTGTTTGAATATTTAAAGTTTAACTGAACACTGCTCCAAGTCAGCCCGAGGCAGCTTTGACGTTCTCAGCCGAAAGAGAGTCAGCGCTACATGCACGCGTATTTACTTCAGCAGCAGACACGCTTCACTCCTAGTTCACTGTCGAAGTTAATCAGCCATCCTCACAATGTGTCAGGTGGATGAAGACTACCAGGATCACCTGGAGCAGGCGGACACTCTCAGGTAGTTTATCACATGCCTCATTACGAGACCTCCCACCTGACAGTGTGAACATATAATGCAACAACATAACGTTCTCATCACGTACACGAACCGACTGCATTTAAAACTAGAAAGAAATAGAACATTAACTTTCACCCCTCTCCATTACTTTAGTAAACTCCACGCTAAAATTTGAAGTCCAAAGACCTGCAGCTTAACTGTCAAAGTGTCCAAACTATGTTGTTCCTGTCATTTACTGTACTCATATGGTCAGGGTGCTCTGTGATTGGCTCCAGCCCACCTGATGAGCACTCATGGCTAATGGACGATGGACATGCGTTATAAAGATGTCTTTTTTCTTCATTTTTAGTGTTTCCAAGAAATGTGTCAAATGCAAAGAAGCGACTGCCGCTGTGGTCATCAGAGCAGGAGATACATACTGCAGGTAGGACGTGTTCCACTCTGCACTGTTTTACTGCTACCTACTGTTAGATCATTTGTTAATCACTGAATTTGTTCCTGATGACGGAACACAATGAATTTTGAAGACTGAGGGAACCAACTGCAAGCAGCCTAAAGAACTGAGGGACAAGATCTATGTAGATTGTAGCACATTCAAAACATGCTGACAGCTTTTGTTTTTATTTGGGGGAAGGTTTGACAATCTGATACAGCTTTACTACAGCTAAACTCTTCAGTCTGTATAAATTCTGCTTCCAAAAGACGGTTCATCTTTATTTGGTACTCCATTTCACCAAAATTCATATAGCTTTATATGCCTGTAGATTCTTGGTCATTTAGTTTTCTCAACAAATAGATGGGGAAGGAGCCAGAAGTAATGCTGGATAAAAAAAAAACATGAATGGGAGTTGGAATGAGCTATAATGGTGCCCATAAATTCTGCTGAGCACTAGATGCATCAGTACAGCACCAGTCATATCACATTCACCCTCCTCTCCAATGACAATTGATTGCTGATGTTTCACACTAAAAACTTGGTAACCGTGGTAAAACGTTACATTTCAGTGACAGCAGCTGTCAGATCCAAAAGAAGTGGAAGGGACTATAAATGAATAGTTTATGAAAACATTATTTCAATAAGAGAGGAGCAGCAAAATGGGCAGATGTTTTAGAGGTGTTTTATCAAAGTATCATCAAATATAATTATAAAACAGGGAAAATTAGGAATAGTGGCTTATGATGAATATAAGCCTTTTACTCTGCAGCTGAGGCTAAGTATTTACAGTTATTTTTTAGTCACGACTAGTCCCACGTCTGATGTAGTAGTGTGAAACGGTGTGTATGAGAGCATCATTTCTCTCACTCCTGCAGGAGTTGTGACTAGCCAAGATTATTGTATAATGTTTGAGAGGATATTTACTTTGCTCATGTCATGTCTCTTTCTGTGTTAGGGGCTGTTTCAAGGAATACTTCATTCATAAGTTTAGAGCCATGCTGGGAAAAAACAGGATCATTTTCCCTGGAGAGAAGGTAGTATTAACATAAGAGCTCATGTTTTCTTCTCACATATGGACTAATTTACTTAAACTAACAAGTTGTGATGCATATATTGATATTTGTGGGTATCTTCTCTGGCTGTAGGTGCTGCTGGCTGTATCTGGAGGTCCTTCTTCCTGTTCAATGCTCAGTCAAGTCCAAGAGGTGCACCTGTTAGTCTCTATGTAGTCACTCTGAGAGCTTCTTTTTACACAGAAATAGATCATACAAACCACATGTCTTGTGAAGTTTTCATTGTGGTGCTAAATACCTCGCTACCCATGCTTCTAGTTGAATGAAAGCCATGTCTATGTGTATATATAATGCCTCATGAGCGCTGTTAGTATTTTCGTCCTGCTTGCTTAAGGTCTGAAGTGAAGTCAATCAGTGAAACATGTCAAAGTTAAATTATCACACATTTCTGTAGTAATTTTGGTGAACTCCTGACCTTTCATTTTGGGCCACATCATGACAGTTCTTTGGTCTGTAGTATCTCAAACATATATCAGTGGATTCCCATAGGATTTGATGTTCATATCCTCTTTGGGAATGGAAACAAATCCCAGCAGGAGGTGGACCATCTGGTTGATCATGATTCTGGAAATGATGATGAACTAGAAGAGTGGAGACTGCAGAACATTAATCACATAATCATCTGACACATATGATTCAAATACTCACTCTTCTATATGTTGCCCATCTAGTGTAATCCATGATTTAATTTTCCTGGCACACTGATGTTTTAATGTGAGGAAGATTGGCTTTGACCTCATGACCTCTCCACCATCACTATAGCAGCAAAGCCAGCAGTTTATTAGATTAGATATATTATAACTTGAAATCTTCTGTCTTTCCAGGGTTTGAGTCAGAGTGCTCACAAAAAGTTGAGGTTCTTACCTGGCATTGTCTACATTGATGGTAAATCAAATCAATACTGTCACTGCTTAGCTGGATATAATCATTTTCATGGATGTCAAGAGGAATTTTGCCATTTCTGAAATGATGAATCTTTAACACTGACACTAACACTGTCTGTCTTTTGTCCCAGAGGGGGGTGCTCTAGGTCAGTCTATGGAGGAGAGGCAGAGGACGGTGGCTGAGCTGCAGTCTGTGTTCAAAGCTACTGGTTTCCCCTTCCACATCGTGCCTTTGGAACAGGTCAGTGTGGATGCTGGAGTGGTCTGTGAAACCTCAACAGTCTGTCATTCCACTTAATATGAAATTCAGTCAGTTCAGGTTGAGTGTAAAGCTCCTTTCAAGTATGCACTTTGTTACCTAAACAGCATAACACGTCAGTCTGTGAATAAATCATAATTGATAAGAGAATAAAAATAAACACCATAAATGCCTCAACAGCAACCTGATGAGGTTGGATCTGTAACACACATCACAGTCCCAGTCTCGTGTGAATGCTGTCACATTAATGTTTTAGTTTGAATGTTTTATTGAATAAGGTGCTGGACCTTCCCAGTTCAATTGTGGTGACAGCTCCCTCAGCTTCTGAGCGACCAGCCAGTGCCTACAAAGCAGCAGTGGACCACTTCATTCAGAGCAACAGCAGCAGTGGCTTGACACCACAGGGACAGGAGGACACCGGGCTATCTGATGTTGAGGAGTCCCACACACAGTCACTGCAGCAGCTGATTAGCTGTGCTAAGACGCTGACAGCCAGGGAGGACCTGCTAAACACAATAAGGTCAGTCTCATTGCCTCTACAGTACCTGGTTGCCATCTGTTAATGGTGCTGATGTGATTAGTTTCAAACTGCATCCACTTTACCAGTGAGAATATCATGTTGAGAAAGTAAAGTTGAGATTTGATATAATTTTGCTCACTCTCAAACCGCCCTGATCCTGTGTCCTCCTCAAAGGCAGCATCTACTGGTGCACACTGCTCGTACTGAAGGCTACAGCAAATTGATGCTGGGAGATAACTGCACTAGACTGGCTGTTAAACTGCTCAGCAGCATATCACTGGGCAGAGGAGCACAGCTGGCTCAGGACACGGTGCGTATGTGTGGTTATAGATGATAGACCGTGAGAGAAAAACAACACTGCATTTACTGTGGAGAGGCTGAAAATCCAGAATGTTTGTTTTTTCCAAAAAATGTATTAGATGATGAAAGACTGTTTCTCTCTGGACCTAATAATCTTTGTCTGTGTGTGTATGTGTGGGTGGGTGTGTGTTAACAGGGTTTCTCAGACGGCAGGTATGGTGACATAATATCAGTGAGACCAATGAGAGACTACTCGGCAAAAGAAATTGCTTACTACAACCGTATGTTCAGGGTTCCCTCTGTTTTCATACCAAGCCTGGACACTAAGGTAAGATCAGCAAAGCAGAGGGGGAACCAAAAAGTATTGTGATAGCAAGACATTTTCGTTTTTTCAGGCAGCATCACTGATGGATTTTGAAATTAATCTTGTAGCCTAAAGTACACTCACCCCTCTTCTCACAGCATTTTCACTTGTTTCTTAATTTCATATCCTTTGATGGTGAACTCTGCAGCCTGTTTTAAACCATCACATGGTCACAGTGTATGGTCTGAATGTTTAACACATGAAGTTGGGACTGTTATTACGATCACAGATTGTAGTGTCAGAAGAAGAGGTTTTCATATACAAATCTGTTATATTTGTCATAAAAATAAAGAAATGAAAAGAAAGATTAAAAAATACTGCAGGCCAAAACACGTGAATATAATTATTGACGATATAATTGTAAAAAAGATATGCTACACTCTGTCCCTGTTTTAGCAGTGGCACCAGTGTTCTTAAACAGCGATCATGTAAGTGAAGTGACTCAACATCGGTAGTGTAGAAGTGCTGCATCATTGTCCTTTTCAGGTTGAACTTCTTTATTCACTATAAGTACATTCTGTGCTGTGCTTTCTTGGTGAGGGAGATGATGTTCAGTCTTGAGGTGCCAGGAAGCAACAAAACCTCCACAGCGTCAGTTAGGGAGTCACACAGGGTGGTGGGAGCGGGAAGAGCTGCTTTCGCCCTGAAATCTGGATCTGTGGTGGCTTTAAGGTGTGACAGCATAGAGGTCAGGACAGTGGGTGTAGATTGTAGACAGCTGATCAGTACTGTCCTTCAGGGTGGTTGAGGAGACAGCGTGGCTTGTCTGCTTTGTGGGTCTTCTTCTTCGTGAAAAGCCTTGTAAAGATCCTTCTGCACAACAGAGGGGTGGGAGGCTCTCTGAGGTGGGCAGGTGTGGAGAGGCCCAGGCTCAGCGATAGTGGTGCTAAAGAGCTGGATCTGTATGGTGTGGGGGGGTCAGAGTTAAGCCTTCTACATACTTTTCTCATTGCCAGTCTGTAGCCACGCACACGGTTCAGTTCATATCACAGTTCAGAGTGTGCGTGTGGGCACTCAGTCACACTCATAACAAAGTGTTTCTGGTTGGTTGCTTTGTTGCTCAGCAGTAGCTGGTTGTAGCTTGTCATGTGATTGTTTCAAGTCGATCGCATTACGTTTGTCAGGATAATTGAGATACAGATGGGCAGGCTCCTTGTTAGACATTATTGTCCCAGGAGGGAAATGAAGTATTAGATGTGGGTAAAGGTGCAACTTTTTTTTCTTTTTATTTGGACTCATCCACATGTCAAATTGCGATCAGGTTAAGGTAAAGGGTTGCAGATCTGAAAAGCATCTCAAATGTGTATCAAGTGTTGTCAATGCCTCACTTCTTCCTCACTGCTGATTGGTTAGGAGCTGCTTCTTTAACACATTTTGATCTATAATCCTGTATTCTTGCCCTTGTCCTCCTTTGATTGGCTTTGAGCGATATGATCCTTAAAAGGTGGTGTCTAATCCTGCTCCATGAGGCAGCCCTCTGACCCTGCTATAGATGCTGCAAATCTTCCACTTCCTTGATATTTTGTATCATACCCTCTTATTGGATGAATGAGTCTACTGTGACTCCATAAATGTTTTAAAACGTACATCCCCAGACTGTTGCCTTCAGTGTGTGTTTGTCTTTGACCCATAGACAGCAGACAAGGCCAGTATCCAACGTCTGACAGAGAGCTTTGTCACTAAACTGCAGGCAGACTTCCCTTCTACTGTCAGCACCATCTACAGGTCAGTAGGAATCATGTAGATAAGTATGTATACTGCAAAAAGTATTCAGTAACATATTTTCAGTAAAGCTCTCTGTGGAGACCACATCTATAGTGCATTATGACAGAAATCAGTGAATTATGACGCATTCAGAATCATTCATTGTGATTTCCACTGTCTTGGGGATGCTCAAGCATTTACACTGTACTTACCATCAACAATAAGTTATGATGAAGTATGCATTATTAGAAATGGGTCAGTATGTTCACTACTTTATTTAACACACACAATGATACTATAAATCATTACCAAAACTGATGAGGTGTGTATAGGTGAGCAAAGATAGTCACAATGAATTACAAACTCTTAGTTAACCTTTAGAGCATCCATAAGACACAGTCCTCTATAATGATTCAGTCATTGTATGCCATCTGTGATGACCTTTTCTGACTGTTAAGTAGTGCATCAGAAAGTAATATGCATGTTTATGACTGCATTATGAATGCATTATAACACAATATGAGTAGCCCCATAATACACTGTAGGTGAGTTCTTCATCCAAAAAAGCGTTAGTGCATTTTCTGCACACACAAAGCAACTTTGGAAGCAGTGACAAGTTAATTAAAAATCTGCTGTGTATCCTGTAGGACCAGTGAGAAGCTGCAGACAGCATGCAAGAGCTCCTCTACAGCTGACCAGTGTGACAGATGTCTGCTCTGTATGTCCACCATAGATACAGCTGTTGGTGAGTGCTGTGTGAAACCCCAGAAAACAAGACACACCAGATCATTCAGGACTACATTATTGAAGTTTAAGATTAGAATGTTATTAGAATATTAAACGTAACATTTCATTTCTTAAGAACATGGCAGTTGTACGATCCTATCGGGGCCTTGTCCATTTGTTTAACTGCACAGAACACAAGACATTTGGTTGTTGTAGATGCTGTAATGATGTGCTTGTAACCAAAAGGTTATACAATAATGTAAATGTGAAAAGATGAGAGTGCATGAAATTATTTGCAGGTAGTCTTTTGTCTGAATGTACAGTATGTAAGTTTCCTTTTGCAGCATTGTTCACCATTTTAATGTGCTTCTCAAATGTTAGGTGGGAATATACACTACTGCCAAGTTTGGGAACACTTGTAAATTTCTTTGTTTTCCAAGGAAATACACATTGTAATGCAATTCACAAACAAGCATATCCATTTCTGTCGTACTAATAGGCAGCAGGAAATGGTCCATGGCCTTCTTTAAGTTAGTTTAGTATCTGAAGCATCAGCAGTTGTTGTTGTGTGTTTACAAACGTCATCAACTGGCAGCTGCACTAAATAATACCCATCAAACATCAGTGTCAGCATCAACAGTGAAGAGGCAACTTCAGGATGTTGGACTTCATGGCAGGATTAGATTAGACTAGCCAATAAGAAGAAAAGACTTAGATGGGCAAAAGAGCACAGACATTGGACACTAGAAGATATGAGCATGTGTTTAGTTTTTTCCAATAAAAGCTGAAGCTGGCTATAATTTCCAATAGTTTTTTGGTGTTCTGTGAATAAAATGTCCTCCAGCAGGTACAATGATTTAGGGATGAATGCTTCAGTATTCACAATAATCATTAGTAAAAGTCTCACATAAGTCTCACACCTCCAGGTGGTATCACAGGCCCAAAGAGGATTAGTTGATCATTACTTCACAGCCAAAGAATCAGATGAGGGTTAGAGACACCCTGATCACTACAGAGAAAATATGTCTCACTGATTCTCAAAATAGAAATGCAAATACATCAAATTTTTCACCTTTAAACAGCTACCTAACTGAAACAGATTTTTACCTAACACATAAGGAATGCAATATGCAGTCAACACCTTCAAGCTGCAGATATTTTTTCACTCTACATGAAATGAGTCCTTGGTGAGTTTTTTCCTTTTCTTTCTTACACCTTGTTTATTTATGTATTTATTTAAGGAAATGCTTCAGCTTTCAAGGCCACACTGGTCTCAGAGAAACTGTCCCAGACTAAATCTGCAGCAGCTGCTGGTAGTTCCCAGTTCCCAGGACGAAATCCAGGTACAGTCAACATTTTTAACCTCCAATTCTGTGCTCCTTGTAGCCGTTGTGACATGGTCAGTTTAACTTGGATGACCTTGCTCATTTCATCATCATGTTTCCAACAGCATATAGAGAATAAAAATATATATGTGAAAATGTCATCAGCTCAACAGACCTTAAGTTGTTTTGAGGCTCAGCTTGTTCAGTTATTGAATATAGTTAGGTATTTGTGGTGTATTTCAGTAATGAGTTTGTAGTGGTACAGCTGTGTGACAGGCTGTGTGAGAGGTACGGTGTGTGACATATGGCAGAAACCTTGTCTGGCTGAGGTTACATGGCATCCCACAGCAGCTACAATCCACCTGCTGGGACAGTTTCTCCTCTCAGTAAGTTTGCTGTATTTCCATTGAAGTTCCACTGGAGCCAGAATCAACTGCTCCCATTGCACAGTGCTGTTCGTCTGGAGGAGGAGAGGATTGTGGGAGAGCAACAAGTGGTGGAAGCTGCTGTACTTCTGTCAAGTAAGAGTGATGAGCAATTTCTATCTCTTAACTTGGGGGTGATTAATCAAGATGACACTGAGAGCTGCAGTCTGAAGCTAAGAAGAGAGTACTTCTTGAAACTGAACGCCACAGGAGGTCTTTCCTACCTGAGGCTATCAAACTTTACAACTCCTCCCCCTTCAGCCGCAGGGAGA
>JBAJHX010000033.1:638280-651563 GCA_037176925.1 Amniataba percoides | reverse complement strand
ATATTTGTACTGCACTCTGGCACAACAATTTCCTCCGGGATGAATAAAGTTGTCGTATTCGTATTCGTATTCGTATTCGTAAATAAGCACAACTTCCAGCACCCTCCCCTTCTCCCTAAAGCCCATCTCCAAAGCCCCTCCACATAGAACTGCTCAGCCTAATTCTTCCTTTTGAGCTTGTTTCTGTTCACTGGTCTTCTTCTGTTTATCTGTTTTTGTCATGTAGAGTGTTGTTGACAAAGGGAACATGGATAGTTCTCATTTCTTGGTCCTAGGGCTGATGGGATATTCATTCTTCATTCCTGTTCTGTTTGTTTCTATTTGTTACATAATTTACGTATACTAGTTTTTGGTAAATGTCAAAGGTGTTGTGGCAATGGAAAGCCAACTTACCCTGCTTAAATGACTAAATAAATCCTACTATCTGCTTTATATCACACTATCACACTTGTGTTACAGGGTACCAGAGCCAACTGATCTGAAGAGCCTGATGTGTTACAGCTGTCAGCTGACCATCAAAGACCTGGTAAGTGAAATTCCTGTGCAGGAATTCCAGATTCTTTAGTCATGACTTTCAAATTGAACTTTTGTAATAATACAAGGAAACAGCTTTGCCTTGTACATTATGTTGCCCCATGATTAAAAAGCAGCAGGTAAAATATGTTTCTAAAACACTTTTGTATATTTGTACAAAAGGACAGCACTAAGGTATTGTATAAAAAAATATTCAGATGTAGAATAAAAACAGGAGAGAAACATACCTCTGTAACATGAGACATATAAAATACAACATTATAGACATGACAAAGGATTAAAGATCAGTGTCTCTTTCCCAGCTTTAGGGAGAGAGAGGAACACACGCTAATGTCTACAGCCACCTAGTTCCACAATAATAATATAAGCAATCAGTCCACTGTGTCTCCTCCTTTCCTCTGAGAGTGTGCTGTCCTGGTACACCTGAAGCACCTGTTCAGCTGCATTTTTCTTTTTCTACCTTTAGTTTCTTAGTCATTCAGTAAGACATAAAAAAGAGACTTATTGTTAGATCTAGGATATGTAGGCATGCATTAGGTCTGTGATACAGGACAGGTGATGCTTGTGCTTTTTAGTACCAGTCAGTGTCCTTGCAGCTGCATTTTGGACCATGTGGGGGGGCTTATTAAGGACTGGGGTAGGCTTAATCATAGGGCATCACAGTGTGATTACAGTAAAATGAGCATGTGTCTGTAGTTCTCTGTGCTGTTACTCCTGATTGTTCTCCTTTATTCTGCCCTTGTGACCTCCCTTCTTTGTCTGTTTTAATTCTAGTCATCAGTGGAGCGTCTCCCACGATACATCCTGTCAGAGGCTGAGAGGAGGCACAGGAGGTGAAGCCATATTCTCTTTTATCTCTATTATTTTATTTTTATCTTTTAGAATTGTCTACTTTATATAAAGTAAATGCTGAATTAATTAAAAAGCTGCTCAGTATGAGCAGTTAGACTATATGAGTCAAACAAGCTTCATATTGGAACAACGCTGTCACATCAGCTTTTGTAACTTTTGTAAATATAGCTGAGCTGAAACATACAGCTCCGCTTGATTCCTGGCTCCTCCCATTGCATGTTGAATTGGCTGTGAGCAAGATACTGAATCCCAAATTGTTCCTGAAAGCATTTTATTCTGATGGAGACCATTCAGAAGACTCTAAAAGTGCTATATGAAGTGAAAAACAGATATCAGAGCACTTTCACACTTTGATCTAAGCTGTGTTGTGTAGGTCTCAGATGAGAGAGAAGATCGGTGAGTTCCTGCTGGTTGATGGCGATGAAGGCTAAAACAGGAGGAGGTCAAGTGTGACTAATCACAAGTAAAGTGAATGTTCGTCTCCGGCAGTGCACTCTGGAAGAATACGAATAAAAGAAGAGAATATCCACCTGCGGGGAGTGGAGGACATTTAAAACTTAAGTGTATGAATTTTTACCAATAGAATATCAATATCCCATTATTCCGAGCAGGGTCGCCAGGCCTGTCTCAGCACGCACACAGTGAAAAATAGAAGACAGCATGACCAGGCCACCATCTGCCTCTGAAGCCTCTGATTACAGACCAGTTTTACTCTGAGATTGTGTATTTGTTATTAATGTTTCAATAAACGTTGAACCTTTATTTAAATCTCCTTTCCAGACATTTAAATGAATAATTCGTGTACTGTTGACTCATCAAAGCGATCTGTCACATCAGTCAGTGCCTGTTACCAGTCTAATCCTTTAATACTACATTGAGCTGAGGGTTCTGCAGGCATGTGTACCATGTCATCTGTCATGCCTCAAGAAAGACACTAAAATCAAGGTTAAACTTTGAGTCTGATTTTTAAGTGTCAGTCCAGCATGCTTAGGATGTTCTGTGGATTTTTAAGTGTAAATATGTAAACCTGATGATATCACAGTAGAGTTGGATGCTATGAATAGTAAATTATATCTGTGGGACATGAAATAATTTAAATCACAATCACTCCTCTGTCTCCTTCTGCTGCCTTTAAGGCCACTTGACAAGAATCTGCTGCATCCAGGTTATAACAACCAGCTTCACTTGCTGCTCCTGCATAGTTCATCACACATGAGCTAACAACAACTGAATGACCAAGCAATGAGAAAACAACAGTTTGTAAGGTAAAACGTGTAAGATAAAAAAAGAACAGTCAAGAAAAGTGAGTTAAGGAGATAGAATTAGAGTTATGTTGCAGGCAGAGGCTTTTGAGGTAGGCTGGTGTGCACTGTGGAGACGGTGGACAGGAGCTGGAACATGTACTCACTGTGATTTTCAAAATAAGACCACTCTCTGTCACTTTAAAGTACTGTGAGGTAGCTGAGAGAAATTGTGAAGTACAACAGAAGTACTTTAATGCTTCAGTTGGTAGAAATTATGAGGGAGTGGACAAATTTATGAGTAAACTTTAGGCGTGTGATGGGTGCTATTTGAGGCTAATCCACATATGAACACTTGGGCTATGAATAATAAAGGAGACATTTCCTGAAAGTTTATAGATGTTTTATTTTGCTACATGCCAATCTCAGCTTCTGTGTGAATGTAGCTGTTTAGTGTGATCCTACATACTGTTTAAAAAACAGTTATCAAAAGGCTCAGTTAATTAAGAGCCCAATTCAGGTGGAACCATTCACATGAAAACCAAAGTTTTTCATTTCAAGTCACTCAGGTTTTCCAAAAATATAGCTAAAGTGTGTATCCCAGTATTTTCTAAGTCACTGTCTGGGCTGAATGGATTCAGTCTACATTTGTAGTCATGAGTATCCTGGATCATTCCAAGGAGAAATGTTGCCATGTACTGTGAACTTAGCCTAACCCATTTCAGAAATGCAAACCCTTCGACTCATGTCAAGCCCTATATCTTCAGGAAATAACATAAAAGCTTACATTTAAGAGACTCACAGAAAGTGCATTTTTATTTGAAAGACATTGTTGAAAGACTGAACTTTACTAAAAAAAAAAAGTCTACAACAATTTTCACACACAAGTATTTACAGAATGACAATTCACAATGAGCATGAATATGTTTGATTGTAAAGTCAGTATGTATTTTAGATTTTGTTGATGCTGGCGGCAGGAAGGGTGGATTTGTCCAAGTCATCAAAGTAAGGGTGAGTCATGGCCTCACGTGCCGAGATCCTCTTGGGAGGATTGTAGGTCAACATTTTCTACAGCAGAGAAACAAGACAGGGAGGAGAAGGAAGCAGTTATTCAGGATCTTTGTGTGAAGAAACATTCTTGAAGAGCTGTTGTAAATTACACATACCACCATATTAAGGTTGTGAGGATTGGATTATATAATGACTATTGTTTTTATCCTGTGCAGATATTCATTTTTATGTAACCAGCTTATCAATAAAACTGAAGATTCTGAATTTATTCAGCCAGCTGTTTGAGGAGCAGATGTTTGACTTTTTGTTACTGTGTTAAGTCATAGAGAGAAAGAAAACACTGTTTTACTGTCATATTGACACAGCACCAGAAATGTTTGATTAAACAAAGATCAAAAGGGCCATAGTGTGATTATTTTCTTTACTTTGGGACATGAAGTGACTATTGACTGAGTGGTGGACTTTTGCAAAAAAAAAAACTGTAGCACAGTATAAAATGATCTTCTCTACCCTGCAATTACCAACCCCTACTTATTGACTGTTCAATTTTTAAATTAGTCAACTACAGTTGTTATAATATACCATAAAACCACTCCTGAATGTCAGGATTACTTCTGAAAAGAAAATCAGGTGTAATACTTTTGTAAAAGGTTTCTAAAGAAACCATTGTTTAAAGAGAACTCTTGGAGGACAATTGCACAACATTCAAATTTAAGAGCCATAGTCCTTACCGCCAGTAGATCCAGACCATTATTATCCAGGTTTTTCACCATTGATGACAAGTTTCCAGACTTCCATTTTGGGAAGGTATTTTTGTAGTCAGGTAGGCTCTCTACATCAGGCCACACATCATTGTTTGGAGTTCCCAAAGTCCTGGAAAGAGCAGAAACAGACAGATGGAGTCAAAGAGGGACTTACAGGGAAGTTACAGGGCATTTCCACCTCAGTAACTGTCCCAGGGGACCAAGGCCTCAGGAACTAAACCTGTGTTGGGACTTGAGGAACCAGGGGGGTATACCATCTACATAGCTAAAGAAAGCCATGCTGACTGGAGAAAGCCTCGCTTGAACTAACTCCACTTCCCAATTAAGCATTAAGTTCCACTAACACATTTAAGTCTCATCTAACCGAGGCTGATTCAAATGAGGCTTTCATAACCCAACTATGTGCGAGTGCCCGAAGAATGTAAGGTCGCCCTGACGAGTCGATGAGAGAAAAGCAGATGGTGCAAGAGGAAAGTAGAGTGAGAGCTTATTATTAGATTTATATTTGAAATAATGATTTAGAGCAACGTAGGAAAATCAACATAACCCCAATGTTTTTAAGTGTATATATATACACTTATATATTACCAAATATATACTCCAATATACATTTGGAGTTTTGGTGCCCAGGGACCAAAAGTGTTCATTGAAATTACACGATATGTGCAAAGCTGTTTCTTATGAGCACATTTTTGTTAGTTCTCCTTTTGAGTTTCATTATGGTGGAGACATTATTCTACAAAAAAAGGTAAGTGAAATCTCCCTCTGTACACTCAGCATGTTAGCACACAGCCCCACACAGTTACAGTATAAGCCCTTTATATTCTTTTAGATATGAGGCAAGATTTGCCCGCAGATATCTGCGAACCAGTGAAAAATCCGCAATTTATATTTAGATGTTTGCATCTAAAATCTGTGATAGTGAAGCCGTGAAAGTAGAGACGCAATATTTTCAATTTGTTATTTATTATAAATCATATTTTTTCTCAGATGTTTTATTTATTTATTTTTTTTAAATCAACCACATTCTTTTTTTATTTAAAGATTTTTTCAGTACCTAGTTGCAATTGATGTGTGATTTGTGCCTTATAACTGAGGTTTCATTGACTGACTGATTGTGGAAACAGTCAAAGTGTGGAGACGTGATTTTCACAAGCTTTTCATTTCTTTTTACAAGACATGAGCGGCGTGAGCACAGAAGTCTACCAGGAGGAACTTTGTTTCAGGACTTTGTTTCTGCCCATCGGACATTCTTTGACACAAAGCTAAACTAAGCCTGACAGTTAGTCTCAGAGCAGGCTAGTTCTGCAGCATAAGTTACCATGGTTACTCAGCGGGCATTCAAATACGGCCACGGGCATACAGATTCAGCCACGATGATGGAACTGAGCTCTCTCTGAAATGAGCCAGACTTAACAAAATAAGCCAGGATTTCCCTTAATCCAGCTTTGTGGAATACCCCCCTCGGACAGTGTTATTCCAAATGTAGTTCTTGTATCATAGCTCCACGTGCTCTGAGGAGAGTGCTTTCTCATAGCTCAGGAACTGTCAGGGATGGTTTGTAGAGAGATGGGGAAAGAGAGAGAACATGCTAGCCAGAGAAAGAGTGAGGGTGATGACGACACAACTGTGTGAGTAAACAAGAGAAGTACAACAGAAACAGCTTATTTGATGATGTCACACATGACAGTAGGTACAAATATCAGTAGCTACATCTACTGATGTATTGTGTTTCACAAGTTATGTGTTGTAATTCACATGTGGAGCTGAACAGCTGACAAGCATTATACTAAATGCATGTAGGCTTGTTCTGGTGCATCTACCTGAAGATCCTGAAGAGTTGATCTATCTCAGAGTCTCCATGAAACAGAGGCTTCTTGGTGGCAAGTTCAGCAAAGATAGTCCCAGTGCTCCAAATGTCAACAGGGGTAGAGTAACGGGGAGAACCCAGGAGGACCTCTGGAGCCCGGTACCAAAGAGTTACAACCTGGAAACATACAAACACAACACACACCAAGTTCAGTGGTCATTTCAAAGGCTTTTTGCTCATTGCTGTTATTAATCATCTCCTTAAGCATCTGTCACTCAGTGTTGGCAGTCCTCTACCTCTGACTGCTGTGTCAGGGCACTTTTAGTGCATAAGTACCTGTGGTGCATAATTGGATTCTTACCTCATGGGTGTAGACTCTGACAGGAACTCCAAAGGCCCGAGCCAATCCAAAGTCTGCCAGTTTGATAACTCCCTTGTTGTCGATCAGGAGGTTCTGGGGTTTCAGGTCTCGGTGAAGGACTCGACGACAGTGACAGAAGTAAATTCCCTCCAAGATCTGGTAAAGGTAGCTCTAAAGGATGGTGGAGGGTGTGGATCAACATGGAGATGGGCACATGCTTAGAGTTGGGAAACAAGCATACATCTGTTTGGCAGTGGTTCAATCTTTTCTAGATCATTCCGTCTTTGTTTTATAACAACCCCCTTTCATAATAAGTGACTCAAAAAGTTAAAGATTTTCTTCAAATTATGGCATTTATGAAAAGTCAGTGTCACGTTGTGTCGTGTCCCCCACAGTTGGAAAAAGTATCGTGTCGCACTGACACAGTGTTATTTCAGCAAAAGTTTCATTGCCGTACAGAAATTAAATATAGGAGCAGGAATTCTTACAGAACAACAATGCCTTAAAAGCAACATGTTTAGATGATTAAAGATTAAAATAGGGCATATTAGTTTTTTCTGCCAACAACTGTGTCAAAACTGTTCAGCCTGCTCCTGTTCAATTTTTTATAATGTAAACCTTTTTGTGTAGGACATAAAAACATCCAGCTGAGAGTTTATGTATCACAAACACAATTACCTTCACCAGCATAGAGTCCATGTACTGGCCAGAGGGGATGGAGTCCAGGTACTTCTTCAGGTCCATGGACAGGAACTCAAAGATGAGGTAGAGACGAGACTCTTGCATCAGGACATCCAGGAGTCTGTGATACATATAAACAAATATTAAATGAAAGCTGAAACCATCATCACTAGAGAAACTTTTTTTGTTGCCTGCACTGCATTATTTTATTGCTCATCTTAAGACTATCAACTGAGGACAAGAAGATTACCTCAATGGCAGATAAAATCTACCCATACTGTGGTCTACATAGAGCTATGATACTGTATGACAATAAATAGTACTGCATATTGAGGTCTTCTTATGCTTTGTACGATCACCTGTTGACATTATTAAGGGCATACCAAATCTCCACATTGACTATTTCACTGTGCTGATATACAAGCAAGTCCTTTTAAAACCCTTTAAACAGACACCTGACTGTGTAAAACACTTTTGACTCCACACAAACAGGGCATACCGTACAACGTTGGGATGCTTCAGCTCTTGAAGCAGAGATACTTCTCTGACAGCAGTGCTGGGAACACCCTCCTCCTCACTCTCCAGACGGATCTTCTTCATAGCCACAACCTGCCCTGTGGCCTTATGCCTGCCCTTATACACCACCCCATAGGTACCTGTAAGAAGAATGACAAGATACCAAATGCTCATTCTGACCATCATTATGCCAAGACAGACTGGCACTGAATAAACTTAACCGTCAAGACTTTAAGTAGCATAACAGATGGATGTTGACAACAATTTCTCAGCCAGTCAATGAGTTTGAATCATTTTGATGAAGACAGTAAAATATTAAAACCAACCTTCTCCAATCTTCTCTATTTTCAAGTAGTCTTCCATTACTGCCTGAAAACAAAAAGAAGCTGTCATGTCAAGAGCACTTTTTCAACAGCTAGTTTCCAGCTTTTCATTAGCTTCTGACATCAAGTTTGCTTTTAATGTGCTTACAATATAAAATGTGACCGAAAAAGTTAACAGGCTGTTATAGTCTGACATGATTTGCATAAACACAGCATCTTCAATTAGTTACATTATGTTACACAGAGTATCACTGGCTTTTCCACTTAGATACAAACTTGTAACTGTAACGCAAAAGAAAATCAACGGATTCTGAACATCTTATTTTACACTGATTTTGACCATAAGTTATTAACTTTTAACCCTTTGCCCTCGTTTCCTCAACGACAGAAACGTTAATAGACACTCAGCCGTTAAAATAGCCGTTTTTTTAATGCTAAGCGAGCAAGTGAAGGTCATTAACGTTAGCTTAGCTAATGCTAAATCGCCATGGCTAGTTTACCTTCTATTTGCTTTCTAGAAGCAGCCCATGAACTCTCAGTTCAGACGGAATAGTCAACATTTTCAACTACTCTATAGCAAACCATTTTTCATATACTTCAACCTGTGTACAAAAAGAAAAAAGTTACCTGACTGTGCCTCTTCTTTAGACAGTACTCTCTGTGCACACACTGCCGCTGGAATGCTGAGAGACTCTTTTGAATTCACCGCAGTGCAGAAGCGGTTCAAAACAGACCAATGACCTCAAGAACTGTAATTCAAAATCACCAATCACAGAACGAGAGGTTGTTACGTAGGCTGAGCGGGAGAGAGCGCGCCGGCGCAGAAGCATTCTTTTCCGTGTTGTTTGAGTCCGATTGTCCCACAGCCGAGCTGTCTCTACAGAGTGGAGGCTGAGACATTTGTGCTTCACATTCAGGTACATTTATGTGTAAACCATAGGCGTTTCTTGTCCATTTCTGGGGGTGAATTGAATGAGAGATTAAAAAAACTTGAAAACTGTCAAAACCATAGAGTACTTGGTTGAAACGTAATATTTTAACCACTAAAATTCAACAACCCCCTTTGCTCAAAATGGTTTGATCCACCCAATCCCAATGTGCTGCCCTCGGAGTGGCTGATGTGCAAGTACCTGGTTTAAGGCAGAATATGTAGCACAAGTCTCAATTTCTACCTCTCAGTACCAACACATTGTCATCATTACTAGTCCTCATTTTTGCAGGAGTTTGACGAGAACTGACGTTTTTTCTGATGTAAACTGTTGGATTTAGAAAGAGACAGAAAAGCACAACATGTTTCAGGTCAGTAAGGTGTGGAAGTCAATTCTTTTCATAATGGGACACCTCATGCAAATCACTCATAAGTCATAAAGTGTGATTATGCAGAAAGTTATATTAAAAGAAAATTACATTTGTTTGTTAATACTTATATATCCTTAATCGATTTCATTATTACATACATTAACAAATTCAAAACAATAAAAATATAAATGACTTTTATTATTAATTGTTTTAAAACTAAGTATTTTTACTTGTCTCCTAAAAACTGAGTTAACTAATACATGATTGAATTAAACTATTTACAATAACTTTTTTTTGTTTTAAACACTGGATGTAAAATATCATTCTGACAGTACATGATTTTTTCTGTTAGGGACTCTGTAAGGAACATCCTTTTTAAATGAAAACCATGTTTAACTATAAATGAAGAAAAGTGAGAGACAGCTGAGTTGAGCAATGTGTAGCTAACTTTTCAGCCACAAACCTGAATTTATTCAATTTGAACATGTACATATAAGTTACAACCACAGAAATTCCTAAATGAATGGATTAATATATTTCTATATAGTTTTCTAAGAGTTTTGTTAGTGATTACTTACAATTAATAACATTAAACCTTTATAGCCTGTAAATCTTGATATCTGTGGATCTGTCTCACACTGTCGGCTCTGTGATTAGAAATTCACATCAGCTTCAGAATAACAGCCCTCATCAAAGCCCCCTAAAGGCTTAAAAACTAACAACAACAAAAAAAGAATAAATAAAACTTTGTTAAAAATACAGTAAGATTCAAGTACTGTAAGAGACATACAAACAACATCTAAATGAGCAATAATTTAACAGCAGCCTATATGAGATTCATTTGTCAAAACTTTTCACACCTTTTCCTTATTTACATATTATGTAAAAAAAAAAATCACAAGTGTGATGGATCCCAGCATACTAAAAGAAAAGACTTGGGACACTCTGCATGTCCTATACATTTTCTGTAACTGTGCTTCACCAAAGAACAGCCACCAATAAGCCCAGTGTGTTCATTATCCACTCTGCCTCCATAAGGAGCTTATGCATTTTCAAGATTTTAGGTAGCCTATTCAGTCACTTATTTTATGCAATATTCACAAATAAATATTTGTGAGCATTCGATTATAAAAATAAAATATTACAAGAAATATGAATATGTTGTTTAAGTATTTATCATAAAGCAAATCCTTTACTGTCCTTTAACTTAGTTTAATTTCTGTAGTTTTCCATGCGCAGTGCAAATAGGTATATATTTATATCTCTGAAATTAGCATAAACATTTTCAGCACAGATGTGACACTGATTTGAAGGTACAACAAAGATGGAATTGACACATACTGAGTTTGATGGTGACATTTGAAGGAAGGTGAGCATTAAAATTAAGACGCAAACCACAAAGCTACTTCCTGGTTCCACTTTGACACACTGGGAGTACAGTGCACTCATTTGAAAAGGCTTTGTGTAATTCAGTGCTCCCATTAAACTGGATTTGACTTACAAAACTGTCCTGTTGCATCATGCACGCAACTGTAATACTGTGCACAGAACACTTCAAATCACAGCAAGTAAGCTGATGAGTAAACTTTCAGGGCCTTTAAAAGACAAAAGTCTTTTTCAGTGGCTCTAGGCAAAACTATGAAAGATTCCACAAAATGGGACCTGACAGAGGTGCTAAGAACTAAAACCCACCAACATGTATCTGTTATATTTAGTGAAAATATCTAGCATGTACAACACAAAGAACAGGGCAATGTGAGCCACTTACCCACACTGTTTATATGAACACTGTTTTTTACACTGTTGATATTCTACTCTAGCCCAGCAGATCATTTGCGATCCATCATCAGAATCGAGAGTCTAGTAGTTTTGCTAATCTGACAGCAGCAAACTGGCACAATCAGTAGATACTCTAAATGGAAGTGCCAAATATCACCGCTGTGTTTGGTGTATTCACTCCGATATGGTTTTTGTTATTGATATTCTGCATACACATTTTAACCATTACTTTTTGTACTTACTTCATAAATCTATAGACATAATGTGCATAATGGCAAGATACAATTGAAACAATCCCTATAGTATTATACTGATACCGTGTGACAAAAATACCTTCAACCTACAGCAACATATGAAAAATGAGGGGGGCAAAAAGCATTTTATATATACAATACTGAGTGACTGAAAACCAGAATGAGTTTTTTTAAATTAATGCAATATTTTGTAAGTGAATTCTAAATATGTCAAGGTCACAGTTAAGTTGCTGCACTATATTTTGTTACAGCTTCCCTTGTTTTGGCCTTTTGGACAAAAATAACAGATGTTTTAATGAATACTCAGGTTATTATGATTCATTTTAGATTTGCCAATTAACTTAACCTGCATGTCTTTGGATTGTGGGAAGAAGCTGGAGTACTCAGAGAGAACCCACCCAGACACAGGGAAAGTGTTATTTTAAGCTGAGAGAGAAGTTTGTGGTATCAGTAGTTTATATAGTTACTACAGGGACTACCTTCGCTGCTCATTGTTGTTGTTGTTAGCTCCACCCTCTCAGCACATTAACTGTGACCTCACATCTCCTTTCTTTTGTGCTGCATCAAACTGGAGATCACAATGTCTAAAACCCTGCTAACCCCATGAGGCTGTCACCACACCCCACAATTTGAAAGACAGGACAAAAAACACTAATACCTTTGAGCCCCACAAGTAGTCCTGAGGATGCTGAGGGCAAAATGTAGTAGAATTTTTAACTTTCATCTTGACAACTTGATATTTTGGCCTCGGATTGGCTGTAAAAGGAAGATCACAGAGTGTTCAAAATGTAAAGAGATTACCCTTTGTGAGGAATGAATGTACTCAGTACATGGCATGACAGCCTGCCCATTACAGATATTTCTTGTCTTGGTCAGAACATTGGGTGAAAGTGGGGGAAAAAAGATTTTACAGGTTTTTCTGGGATGCATTGTCAGGTTTTTACAAAATATGAAAATGCATCTTCATGGTAACATGGGAAATTTTATTTGAATCCTGCCATTAGTTTTCTATATACAATGACAAAAGTGTTTGTGCTGCCTGAGGGGAAAAGTCAAGCAGGTTAGGGAGTGAGCAAAACTATGAAGAGTCACCTTCTTCTTTGGACCGCTGGTCAACTGGTCAGTAAAGTGATACCTCTTTCATTGGGCCTCACTGCAGCAGGCCAAAATGTCCACATAGCACTAATGAACTCAAAATGAGAAGTTTACTGCATATGTTCAATGACAACTCAAAACAACACACCTTTTCTTAAACATTAAATGTGATATCAGTCACCACGTGTCATGTGCACATATGTTGATTTTGGAGAGTCAGATCTGTATAGTTCAGGATGACACCCTGTCTGTCTGTCTGCAAGGCTAGGTCCACATTCAAAGACTACCATGCATTGAAGACCTCTGGGTGCAATATCCTTCACATGTCCCACATAATGTAACAATGTAAACACTTTGTTAGAGTATTTCAGAGACAGTCAGTAGTCTGATAGTGTTTGATGAGTTGTGATTGGATGGTTGATGATGGGTGTGCCTCTGATGTTCAGTTTGGAGACAGTGTCAATGTCTTCTCTTTCTTTACCTCTTCTTTTTCCATCCTTCATATAAGGCCACCTCTTTTATAGTTCTTTGTATTTATCTTCCCTTCACGTGTCTTCACTTGTCCCTGTGTTCTGTGGTGTTTTAAAGATGAGACGAGGTGGAGAAACACAGTTTCAGGGTGTATGGGTTGGATCCATCTGAAACCACCAGACACATTCACACAAACATGTTTATAAAACCTCATATGTGTGCGTGTGTGTGTGTGTGTGCGCGTGTGTGTGTGTGTGTGTGTGTGTGTGTGTGTATACAAGCGCGCAAACAC
>JBAJHX010000033.1:623350-633483 GCA_037176925.1 Amniataba percoides | reverse complement strand
CGTACTAAAACATTTTGACAGAGTTTTGAGCACCGTGTACCACATAAAATCAGTTCGAGGTCAGTAAGCACAACCAGTATTCATACATAAGGCGCACCTGACTATAAAGCGCACTGTCGATTTTTGAGAAAATGTAAGGATTTTAAGTGCGCCTTATAGTCCGAGAAATACGGTAACTGATTTCCTGTTGGTTTTAGGATATGGCTCCTGGGGACCTTTTTTGTAGATCTTGGGACGTTCCATAACCTTCCAAAGTTTCAAACATAAACATGGAAGCATGGCCGGGGGGCTGCATTTTTAAAATTTTTCTGGGGGGCATGGACCATGGCTCCAAGAGTCTTTTTTGTGTGTCTTTGCATGTTACATAAACCCTCCGAGTTTCATATGCGCAGGTCCTCCGGAAACACGTATCTTGGTAGCGCTGTTGAGTCATTTCTAGACGCCGTGTCCGGGACCCATAAAATACATAATTTTATGCCCCACTTTCTGGGGGTATGCAAATTTTTGTGAGTTTTCGAGCATGTTCAGGCCGCACAAAATGTGATTTATTTGGCGGAAGAATACTGCTTAGAAATACAATAGGGCCTTGCACCGCCACCAGTGCCCTAACAGTGCATGTGTAAGTGTAGTTGTGTTTTTTGGAGACAGCTTAAATGAAAGACAGAACTGGCAGGCATCAGTGAAGGTATACCTACTGCTGCACCTCTGGCCATTACACATGACTGGTAATTTACACTGATGCTAGATAAATAGGGTAAATGTAGCAGGGTGTCAAGTTTCAAAATCTGAGGTATAGGGACCATAGATGTGTAAGGCAGCAGCAGATTCACTTTGTTAGTCTTACCATAGCTGTTATCATTGTAGGATGATGGGTGTTCTCCCAAAATGGCCTGTCTCTGCCTACCCTTGCCACGATCTGAAACACACATACAGACACAGACAGATTATTAGATTGTGTGATGGGCCCACAGAAATTTATTTAAAAAACAATGGACTTCTTTCATAAACTATTCACAAACCCAGGCCCCACAGCCCCACAGTATAATTGGAAAAGGTATTTAATCGGAAAAAAAGACCACATCATTATCTACTGTATGAAACTGCCTCTCTGGAGGGCTGTCAGCCCCAGACAGTATTTACTCTGGGAGCTGGACATTTTTGAGGGACGGTATAGGTACTAATTTTACTCTTTACCCCAACCTGTCTAATGGTATGACTCCGTGTGTTTCTAGATCCACTGGTTTGTGTGCAGTGATGTCTATATGTCTCCAGATCTCAGTGATTAACTTATGACATTGTAAATTTTGTAAACAGAAATTATGCAGAAAAAAGAATAAAACCCAAATACTGACAAGCATCCTTTTGTGCATCCACAAGGGTATAACATAACAGCATTTTGCCAAAAGATAATGTCAGGGGTCTTTCATATCAAGCTATCTATGTAAAAGGGAAAGAGGGGTGTTGTAGCATCATGTGGATTGGTAGCTGTCACTTAATAGTTGGGCTCTATAACAAGATTAATAATGACCAGCTCCTTAAAGCAATCCACATAACCATTTCATTAACCATAATGAGACTGTTTAAATTAGCCAGTTTACACAATGCTAGAGCACAAAGGTATTCTTGTGATTGGAGGTACAAAGTGACATTTCTTAGCTCTGATGAAATGTTCAAAAATACAGGAAATCCAAATGCAGACAACTTGGGTCTAAATGAATGATGTTGTTATGATTTCTACCAATCCAGCAAGCCATCATCAGACATTGCCTTCTTCTGGGGATTCCAAGACATTATCAGGCCAGATGCAATATATAATCCCCCCCAGCATGTTCTTGGTCAGCCCTGGGGTCTCTCCCAGTTAGTTGTGAAGACTTCATGAGGGGAGTTTCCAGGTGGCACCACTATCAGCCAGAACCACTGCAACTGACTTCTTTTGTAGCGAAGAAGCAGCAGTTCTACTTCAAACTCAACCAATTTCCCCCACTTTTGTCATTGTTATTCATTCATTTGGTCACAATCCAAAGCTTATGACCATGGATAAGGGTTGGTCAATTGAAAAGAGAGCTCTGCCTTCATGCTTAACTCTCTTTTCAACACCACAGTTAAGTACAATACCCGCATTACTGGTGAAGCTGCACCACTCCACCTGTTGATCTAACCTTATCTTACCCTCACTTGTGAGCAAGACCCCTAACACATTGCTCAATACCCCCCTTTTCCAGCAGAATACCATGTCTTGATATGTTGAAGGACCATGGCAAAGAAAGAAGATTTTTTTTAAGTCCAACAGATGAATCAAATTACGAAAGGGGATGTAATGTGAAAGTTAAAAATGTAAGTGTGGAAAAAGTGGTGTGTGGCTGTTATTAAGGAAAATGATAGAAGAACCAAACAAAGCATATGGACATTCTGCCAGAGACTGCTAAGGTAGCATTTTATGCAGTGACTGGTAGCATGAGGTTCAGGTGCTCCCAGTAAGCCTTAGTGAACAACAACTCAAAAGGTTAAAAAACAAATCAAAAAGGTCTGTAGGTTGTCCTCCAAAGAAGTGTGAGGGGAAAAGCAGGGAAGAACGGCTGCTTTATTCACAAACACTCAATAATGCTTTTACAAACCACTACAGATTTATAGGTTTGTCCTTTTTTTTTATCTGAAGCATGTAGACTGATTTCAAAATTTCCATAAACCACTCATGAGTAATGATTCTACATCACAGAAAAATAAACATTTGACCCACTTTATGGTAATGATGAAAGGGAGAAAAAAAGAACAACTTTAAGGTGGTTTTATTCAGAGAGGGTGTGTTGTAATGATACAGAGAGGCTCATGTCAACAGAGATATGAAAGAGACAGTACCTGTGAGGCATCAAGCTTTCTCTTTTTTCTCCTTCAGCACGAAAGAGCATCAACCTGCATTACATTATCATCATAATGATAAAAACATCACCGTCATCACTGTAGCTATCAAACACATTGAATCACTTCATACTGCAGAATATATACAAAATACAAGCTATATATTACACTGGAGGCACATTGAAATGACACTGACTTTTTTGGTAAGGCCCCATTCCCCCCCCTTTCAGTGTTTACTATCAGCGTGACTTAACTATATAGTCAGAATGGTTTATGGAGACACAAAAATATTTCATCTTACTTCAGCAACTAGACAGACAGACTGGATCTGAATCTCCAGACAGTCACGTGAAGTGGTTCTGAACAACATCATAGAAGTAAATATTTAGACAATATGACGTCACTCCACTGTGAATGTGGGGATATTAAAGAATCTTTGATCTGCAAAAAAAGCTATAGCTGTACTGTACCAATGAATAATTTGACACAAATGACAAGATATGAGAATAATTATGGTTCGACATACAGAGCAAGGACCTGGTATAAGCAGGCAAATGCTACTAGCACAAATGTACTATTGGAGGAAGTAGAAAAGAAATTCTAAAAATAAAGAACAATAAAAAATGCACCCCTGAAGTCATCAAAGTTCAAGGTTTAGACTCCAAAACAAACAAACAAACAAACAAACAAAAAAAACGTTCAGTTACGCTTACTTAAACATCTGTCACTTTAACATCTAGGTTAAATTAATGGTGGGTTCTTACCAACACTTTCTGTTGATTAAAACCTGTAGTCAGCAGCACTTCCATTGCATTTGCTGTCTCTACTTTACACACAGCATAAGTGTCGTAATTAATCACTGCAAGGATCTAACAGGAACTGACCCTCTCTCCCTCTTTACACTGGTGGGCTGTGAGTGGTCCACGTTTATATAATGAGATCATTTGAGGTAGGGCATTATCAGCCTTGAGCTTGATCAAAGCTCTGCCCTTAGAGGCCACCCAGGTTCAGATCAGCACTGGTTCAAAGACCAAAATAGAAGCAATCTTTCTGAAATAATCATTCTTTAACTAACCAGACTAAATATTTTACATTCATACATTTATGCCAGAGGATCAATATTATCATTGATAGTAGCCATGTCTTCCATGTCCTGCCTTTCGTTACTGTCATTTCTAGTTTCGTACTAAACTTTTAAACTAATTTTAATATTGTCATTTGTCATGTAAAGTCATTTAATTCTGATCAGAAATCCTTTGGAGCATTTTTCATATTTTCATATCATGTATATTTTGGGAAACTTCCACAGAGTTGGACCACAAAAACAAATCAAAAGTTAGACTTTGTGACTCCAGCAGACTTTTATCTGACTGGATTAGGATGATTGACTCATTCACAGACTTTCCTGTGACCTTGGGAAAGATGAGCTAAAGCAACATGAGCCAAGAAATCGCTCAATACACACACACACACACACACACACACACACACACATTCACTGTGGATGATAAAGGTTTACTGTGAGAACAATTCTGCAAATACTAAACCCAAAAAAGGAACATAAAGAAAGAGATGGATGGACAGAAATACAAGTGAAAGGTGTGGAAGATGTAAGAAAACCAGGAGTAGGAAAGAATAAGTGAAAGAGGAAGGAGGAGAAATTTTGATGTGGATGGAGAGAAGAGGATAAATTGATTAATGGGGAGTAGGAGGAAAGAGCGGAGGGAGAGGTATGTTGAAGAAAAGATGAGGAGGAAATGACAGAAAGGGGAGACAGTGAAAAAGAGTGCAAATTGAAGAAGTAGCAGCAGCACGAAAAAGTGTAAAGAGGTGGAGGTGGATGGAAGTTCAAGTGTATAATTGCTTCAAACCTTTACTTTAATATACCAAACTAGTCTGCATCCCTGTAGATTTTCAAATATTTTCAAAATTTCAAGTATTTTATAAATGTAATTCATAAAATCTTATAATGGAAGGAAATGATCACAACTGATAAAACACTGGACCTCTTTCACCACCCATTCTTATGAGGACATTTCTTCTTTAAATCCACTTACACAGTTGTCACAAAGATTCTGACATTGACCAATGTCTATTCTATTTGGGATTCGTTCTTAGACAAAAACAGAATATGTGCAAATTCAAGAGCACTGACATGCTTATGCCAAATAACTGGTTACTTCATTTTTTCATTTCACAGTTGTATAATAGCACAAGATTTAGATTATGTGATTCATTCCTTTGTATCATTTATATTATTTTTCTAATGATTATTTTCATCTACTCTTCTCTCTGTACACCACTTCACTTGATGGAGTGATCCACTCCCATGGTGTCTCCTACCAATGTTATGCTGACAACACTCAACTTTTCCTCTCTTTTCCACCTGACGACATAACAGTTTCAGCTCGGATATCAGCATGTCTGGCTGATATCTCCACATGGATGAAGGAACGCCACCTTCAGCTAAACCTGTCTAAGACTGAACTCATGGTCTTTCCAGCTTGTCCATCTGTTCAGCCTCAGATCAGTGTCCAACTAGACTCGAGCCTTCTTGTGCCCACAAACTCAGCCAGAAACCTGGGTGTCATGATTGATGACCAGCTGACCTTTAAGGTCCACGTGGCCTCAGTTTGTCGGCCTTGCCGTTATGCCCTCTACAACACCAGGAAGATCAGACCCTTCCTGACCCAACAGGCCACACAGCTTTTGGTTCAGGCTCTTGTGATCTCATGCAATGACTACTGCAGCTCTCTTCTGGCAGGTCTCCCTGCATGTTCATTCAAACCTCTACAGATGATCCAGAATGCAGCTGCACGTCTGGTCTTCAACCAGCCCAAAAGAGCACATGTCACTCCGCTGTTCATTTCTCTCCACTGGCTTCCAGTGGCAGCCAGAATCAAATTAAAAACTCTATTCCTGGCTTACAAAACTATTACAAGAACGGCTCCAGCCTACCTGGAATCCCTGATCCAGGTCTACTCTCCTTCTCACTCTGCATGTGAAAGACGCCTGGTGCTTCCAGCCCAACACGGCTAAAAATCTCTAGCCACACTCTTCTCCTCTGTTGTTCCCAAATGGTGGAACCAAACTCTGTGCGTTCTGCTGAGTCTCTTTCTACTTTCTAAGAGACAACTGAAGACTTAATTGTTCAGAGAACACCTAGGCACTTAATCTGACTCTTCTCCTCTTTGTCCTTAGGGGTAGAATAAGTCAGCTGGTCCAAGACCCAGCACTTAATGATTATTTAGCACTGACAAAGTTGTGTCATGTTGTAATATTGAGTGTCATTGTTCGTAGTGATGCTGAGCTTGTTGAATCTCAGATGCTGAGATTGTCACTTGTGATTAGTTTGGTTTCATTATATCAAGAAAATAATTTAAAAAAAGGGAGGGGTGGAGGCGGCACTTCTTCAGCCACTAGATGTCAACACTTCAAGCACTTTTTGCACTTACTAAGGGTTTTTCCTTATGTCTAAATTCTTGCTTGTGTTGTACATCGCTTTAGACAAAAGCGTCTGCTAAATGAAACTGTAGAATTGTAGAGCAGCATAGTTTAATACTGCTGTATGAAGTTGCAGGTCGTGACCTGGGGAGGCAATGCATCTTCCAACACCATGTAGATCTATTCAGTGGTTGAAGTTGACAAAATTGCGATTCCCATTGCTACACAAAGACAGTGTTCAGTCATGACCGTGTCTGTGTCCTTGCAATATGCCTCCATTCAAAACGTGTACATATGCATTTATTTTTAGAATATTTAATCTATAACAGAGTTGGGACCAGTTCACATTGTGATCAATCATTTCATGAATCATTTTGAAACAAGACATAACACGAGTGTTCATTATACACCAACAATATGCAATCTCTAATACAATAGTAGGTGATGCAATATATAGTCTTACCACCGGCTTCACACTATTTCTCTAATCAAGAGGTGGTGGTAACATGAAGATATGCAGCAATGCGCCAACAAAAGCTGTAAGGAGGAAGACCGCAAGCTAGCACACATAAAAAATGCTGGATTTTAAATACTATTAAAACTTGGCTTTACAAATAGCAATTAATGAGGAGGAAAATGAACTTACATGTTTGTTAAACCTAAAGGATACACACACTGTGTTTTGGTGAGTAGCACAGAAGCATTACTGAAGAAACCGCCACAGGGGACCTTTCAAGCTAAATATGTAAAGTTTGTTCTGAAGGTGGCAGTAGAGACAGGATCATGGGACATTAAATGGAAAAGTTTATATTTATTGTGTACAATTGAAAATATCTGGCCAAAAGGGGTTTTGGGGGAAAGGTTAGGGTGTTTCTAATGCATTATGCAACATACTCAATGAACCATTACTATAGCTATGATCATATGACCACTGTGACCAAAATCATGATGACCTGTTTTTTTATAGTTTAACCAAAAAGACGTTTCAGATGTCAAGTAATTTGTCAGAAAGTTAATTTAATTTCCTGAATTGATTGAATGAAGAATGAACTGACCCCAACATTAATCTCATCACGCAGTTGAAAACTTTTCTGAAAGAATCCTCAGTTACACACCACATACAGTACAAGGAATGAAGCATTTATAGTATTCACTGTACACAGACCGTGCAGAGATACCATTAAGTAGATAGTCATTAGTAACAATGGGAGCATTGTTTGCCCCTGTTTTAAATAGGGCAACGATACATCCCAGTGAATTTTTAGACAAAAATATACCAATCAACATTTTAAGAACTACATTATGTGAAACACACATCTATGCACGTGTCTTTATGTACAGTAAGTGTAATCAGGGGATACAGATTAGGAGTGCCACAATATACTCGTTTTCACTCATAATCTTTATAGATTTGTAAGTAATATCTACAAATCTATCAAGATTAACATGTAATTTTGGAAAGCAGGACAATTTTTTTGCTTGAATTGGTGTGTTATTGATCTCACACGCAGGATATTCACACACACTTCACATTTAACAAAGTTGGCAACTTTGCGGTCACATAAATAAAACTCTCAAAGGTGGAGAAGTTTCACCACATAATTGTGGAGATCTGAATTCTGTAAAGAGTTAAGTTCATCATATGTACTGAATATAGATGTACTGCTTTAATCATGCTAACAATCGAATAAAACCTAATCTCACATCTAACCTAACTATTCTCTCTAGCCATAATTCCCTTCCTCAACTGCATCTACTTTGTTTGTATTATATTAACTTAGTTGAAAAGCCTTAATGAAATATCAAGGTGATAAAAACCAGGGGGCACTTTTATAGGTCAGGTCAGATCTTAAGGTAACAGTGAGGTGAAATTTTACTTTGTGGTTTTCACTGATATAGCCTTCTACTATTCTTTTTAGTACTGCTCAGCATTTGCACAAGTGGATATTCCCTTGGCAATGAAATTGTTAATTGAGACATATTTTAATGATTGTTCTTAATATTATCAAGCTATTTGTTATCATTATCACTGTGATATTTTGCGCCACAATAAATCGAATCACGATACGATATTGTGACACCCCTAATTCAAAAGGAGTAAAGTGACAGAGCAAAGATTAGGCCAGACTTTTTTTCTGTAAACTCGCATTACCAGAATTTTTACTATCAACATGTTCAATCTGGTCCACACTGCTGAGCTGTTAAACAAAAAATCTTTTATTCAGATTTTGAAGCGAAAAAAATAAGATATTTTTTAAAAACAGTGTATGTCATTTATAGGAAATTTTCCTGTTTGCTAGTAAACCTGTATGATTGTCAATATATAGAACCACCTTAAGTAAAATCAAAAAGCACTCAACTGCGTACTGTGTGGACCAGATATCAGGCCATGCGAGTCTACTTCTCCAGAGGAGGAGATGAAAAGTACAGGATGGAGTAGCTAGATAGAAGAAAGTGCTACTGGAGTCCTGCAGACAGAAGTAGGGCTGAGGCCTTCTAGGCATGTTGAAGTAGCAGCTGCATGGCGGTCAGCAGGAGTGAGATCCATCTCTTTCTCTCTCTCTTTTTTGGGCTGCAGAAGGTGAAGATGGAAGAAAGTTTCTGTGCATGGTCAGCCTGACGTCCATCCCTCTTTCTCTGTGTTCTCTCTCTCTCTCTCTCTCTCTTTCGCTCTCTCTCTCTCTCTTTCTCTCTCTTTCTTTCTCAGCAGAGGTGCAGGCTTGTGAGAGGAGGCCTGTGGTTGGCTGGTGTGAGAGTGTTTTGACTGGAGATGGAGAGCCAGAAGGCGGAGGAGTCTTGGTGTGATGGAGGTCTATGGTCCAAACTGTATATGACTAAACTCTTAATCCGCAGCCAGAAACTGACCCATAACAACTGAGGATCTGGACACAGTTCCACAAATGCAAAAACTAAGACTGTTTTCATCTATTGGTCTAACAGGAGTCAAAGCTGCAGTGAAGAGAAATGTGCCACTACAGAGAATTCAGACCAAAAACAAAGTCCTACCTTTCACATCACAGGGTCTCCTGTATTGTAAAAAAGTAGGGTCACCCCAATTGGTCCAGAGGTCATAACTGATTTAAGTTTAAATATGAAATAAAGAAAACAGACAAGGAGAGAATGAGGGAAACAGTGATGGTCTTACCTCGTCTGACCAGGTATGGTTTAGTGTAGTCCCAGCTCTCATTGTCGTTCTTAATAACGTTCAGACGTGTGGGCTGGTGACACAAAGATGAAAGAATAAATCTGGATGGGCATCCCTAAGAACCACATTTTTACTTGCTAATCTCAACATTTCAGGGTGAGACGAGGCCTGTTTTGTGTTTGCACAAGTGTTTGATGTCTCTTACCCTTGCATATTCAATCTTGAGTGTACAACAGCCAGCATAGATATCGGCTCCATTAAGAGCAGCTTTGGCCTTCTGAGCACACTGAATGGACTCAAACCTGGAGATCTCGGGTCAAGGAAAGGGGATGGCACATTCCAACATACAGCATGTAAAAACATTCACACACTCAGTAAGGATACTCCACCATGGCCTGGATTCCATTTCGTTTAAAGATGACGATCCTCAGCACACTGCCAATGGGATTACACACCGTGTACAGAACATCCTGGACCAAAGATATTCAACACAGTCAAAATGTTTTAAATGCTGCAGTGAGTCTCAACTTACATGAAGCATATGCCTCAGGCCACAATGCATTTCAGGAATAACATATATGCCGCTTTTACACTAGTACCTGATAGTACCTACTCGGCTCGCCTCGGCTCGGTTGTGTTTCCATTACAAAAAAGTCCCCCCTCAGTGTGGGTGGAGTCTTCACAGCGA
>JBAJHX010000033.1:609901-623250 GCA_037176925.1 Amniataba percoides | reverse complement strand
CCACAGGCTTGTTTTCTGTGCAGCGATCTCTGATCGCGTTATTTGTTGTTTTTGTGTTTTAAAAATGCCGCGGCTCACTCTTCTGAACGAGTCGCTCTGCGGACACATCACGCTCTGACCAATGAGCGGCCTGCTAACTGCCGACGTCACGTTTTCGACCCTACTCGGCTCGCTTGGAACCCCGGCCGAGCAGGTACTACGATAGTACCTGGTACCTGGTACTAAAGCGTAGTGGAAACACGCGCAACCTGTGCCGAGTCGAGTCGAGCCGAGCCGAGTAGGTACTAGTGGAAAAGGGGCAATAGTTACTATGGCTGGCAAGAGAGAAAGAAAGATCAACTAAGAGAAAAACTGACACATCAATGAGCTTGTGAATTCTTCTCTCAATGACTCAAATGTTTGGTTACAGCTCTTTGTGTGACATCGAGCAAATTAGTGATTTATACTGGCTGAAAATACAACCTCAACAGAGGCTTAAACACAAAGTTTCTTTGTCTTTTATTACTTTGTTCCAAAAAGTACCAAAATTTCAATCAACAAAAACTTGGAGAAAGGGGTTAGGATTCCTGGATTTGTTGAATTTGCCTAAACATGAACTCTCAAAGATTATTATTTTATTAAAAGTCTGTTAAGTCTGGGGGGCCGCACCTGCAGACAAGATGGCTGCTTAGCGCGGTTGCTCTTGCCCTTTCCCCCTAACTTTTACACCTTATCCATCCACCTGGCTGTGTCAATGTAACAATTCTTTGTTCCGAGTCTCCGTAAACCGAGAGTATACGATGGCCGAAGGTTTGAGAAGCAAAGCCGGATTTGACCCACTGAAAGACGATGAAAAGCTTGAGTCATTGAAGTTAGCTGTATCGTCCATGCTAGCTGCCGCGATGAAAGAGCAGTAAACCTTTATTGAAAAACAGTTTGCAAAGTTTGAAGAACAGTTGGACAACATAAAATCAGAAGTAACAAAGAACTCAAATGAAATCAAGAAGATGAAAATGGACCATAAAGGGCTCTCCACTCGGCTGGCTAATTCCGAGCAGTTATTTCAAACAACATGTTGCAAACTTGAAGCGAGCATAACAGAACTAGAGGACAGGTCCCGCAGGGATAATGTTCGCATTATTAACCTGCCGGAGAAAGTGGAGAGCGGCGACGCAGCGAACTTTGTTTCATCGTCCCTCACTAAATGGTTCCCCACTCTTGCTCATCATATAGGAGAGCAACACCGGATCATGCACCCTGATCTGCAAGATGCTAAGTTACACAGACCAGGACTGCATTTTGAAGGCAGCCAGCGGTGCTCGGATTGAGGTTGACGGTAAGGAAATCTGCTTCACCGCAGACTACAGCAACTACACAGCTAAACAGCGGCGCTCATTTGCCCAAGCAATGGAGGCAGCGAGGAAACAAGGTTTCATTTCGTTCCTGATTTACCTGGTTAAACTAAAGCTGTCCCGTGGATCAGAAGTATTCTTCTTTGAGATTTCCTCTGCGTTCAGTCCCCACCAGTGAACTAAAGGAACTTGATATCTGGTACTCTGATCTACCTACATGTGAACTCTAGATAAGTAAAGCATTTTTCCATACATCCATAACACACAGGATACTTGTGTATGGCATACTTTGTGTGTCTATAAATTTATAAGTTTACTGCCAAAATGAGGGATGCTGTTTTTTGTTTGCTTATTATCATACTTGCTTGCTTCCCGTGATTAAAATCTCAAGAGGTTCTGTTACAGTATTTACAGTTGGGCAGTAGAACTTAATCTTAATCTTAAAGTTCTCTAATTTTGATGGATAATTTCATTTAGTACTATGGCTGACCTCAGCTGTTTTTTCTTTTTATGACACTTGATTGGCTATACAGAAAAATGTATTGGGGGTGGGCTTTTGTAATGGTGTGATACATGGATGTCATTAGGTCCATTTTAGGGGGGGCTTTAATTTTGGGTAAAAAAAAATTTCAATATTTTTTTTTTATTTAGTGCAGACATGCAATTGACTTAACATAAACCGGCCAGGAAATAAAACTATAATAAGCATAAAAGTTATTGTTGTGATTCCCAGCCCTCATTGGTTACTAGCTAGGTAGGCGGGCATATGGTTCCAAATTGGATTAGGCTAAATGTTGCTTTAACATTCCTGAGGCCGGCATAGTTGGTCACAGTGACAGCCTACACAAGATTGTCATTGTTAATTGCTTAACATTACGTTTATGGGGGAGAAAAGACAAAATTGTACTTGGTTAACATTGATTTTGGGGGGGCGACATGAAGTTTTGGTACATCTGGATCTCCACATTTCTCACTATTATGTATATGCAGGAACACAGAGCCTTGCTCTTGCAGTCCTATCAGTAATAACTGACTATGCTACACATAGCTAGCTGGAATATAAATGGCCTAAATGCTCCCATTAAGCGCTCAATGTGTCTGGATTAGCAAGATAGATGTGGCTTTTATTCAAGAGTCACATTTTAAACATTCGGATAAACAACGCTTGTCAAACCGTTATTACTATACGTCGGCAACAAATTCCTCCTTCTGCAGTTGCCTTCCAGGGTTTAGTTGATGATTTCAGTTTCACAGATCTATTTAGAGCTGTTAACCCTTCCTCACAACAATATAGCTTTTATTCTTGCAGACATAAAACTTACTCAAGGATAGATCATTTACTGGCTTCAGCAGGTTTATACTCTGAAATTCATTCAGCCATGATTTATGCTAACTCTGACCACTGTGTTATCACATCACACCTCACACTTGCTAGGACTCCAACTAAGGCCACAAGATGGCGCTTTAACACCACCTTACCTAAAAACAATGATTCCTGTGACCACTTTAAAAAAACCTTTAAAATATTTATCTCAGAGAACGCTAACTCAATAGAGGACCCTCAAGTCCTATGGAGCGCAATTAAAGGATTTGTGAGAAACACAACTATTTCCTTTGCTTCTTACCTTAATCGAAAAAGGCTAGGTGAAATGAATTCACTTGAAAACGAATTACAAAGGCTTGAACAGGCTCAGGAGAGGGATGGCGCCACAGGGGACAGTAAAAAGAAAATCAGTGCAGCTAGAATGAAACTGAATAACATTTTGAGATTACGTGCTGAATTTCACATTCTTAGGACCAGAATGAACTATTATTTTAATGGCTCAAGGCCAAGTCACCTTCTCTCTCGAGTCTGCAAAAATGTGAAAAATATTCCAACATTGCAGCCATCAGCTCAAATCAAGAATTGCTAACTGCCCCAAAAGAAATTAATACTGCCTTTAAAAAAATTTACACAGAGCTTACAAATCTGAAATATCATTAGATAAAACTAAATGTGAAACCTTCTTGCAAGATTTAGAGCTTCCCACACTTGTACAAGAAGATGCACAACACCTTGGAGATCCAATCACTCTGACTGAGTTGAGAGGAGCTGTAGCTGGAATGAAAACAGGCAAGTCTCTGGGATGGGATGGGATTCCCCCAGAGTTTTATCTCACTTTCTGGAAAGAATTGGGACAATACTATTGAAGTGGGTACCTTTGAATGCCGCTTTAATAGCTGTATTGCCCAAACCCAATAATCACTAAATGTGGGAATTACAGACCATTGTCTATACTCAATGCAGAAATAAAAATCTTTATTGGCCTCTCGAACCCCACATAGCAATGCGAATTAAGAATGACCAGACAGACTAAATTGCTATGTATCTATGCTTTTGTTTGTATGTTGTTCTTGTTTGAACATTTGAAAATAATAAAAAGTTGTTCACAAAAAAAAAGTCTGTTAACTCCGAAGTGAGGTCCAAAATCACACCGTTAATAATGTTCTTGTATATTCTCGAGATTCTAGCTTCAAAAGATAGGAAAAAACTTCCTTTGTAGTCAAACAAAAAAGGAAATACTGGGAGAGGCAGGACAGGGAGAGAGTGGCTGATGGTGGGGAGATGGTAAGATAAGGAACAGAAACTACTTCTGTGGGAAGCTTAATAAATCTAGTTGGTTTGAAAGAGACAGACTAACAAAGACGGAGATAAAGTAAATATTATGTACTACATACTAACATTGAAAACATTTCATTTAAATTACAACAAGATCAATGATTTTTTTAGACTATTTAATGTGTTTTTTTTTCATTCCAGGACGATGGATTGTATTGTAAGACACATCATTATGTAGTGCAACTTGATTTGTGGGAGATAGAATCATTCTGATAATCAGCTGCCTTACAATTGTATTTAGAGTGGCTTTTATAAATATTGCATTAATGATATAGTCCCCATAGGTGACAGTGTATACCTGTGTGTGTGTGTGTGTGTGTGTATTTACCGTGGTTATAGGGTAGAGGGGGTTCTGTATGGACAGCAGGAGGACCTTGTTACCACTGTTGGGGTTGTCAGCATTGGTCGGCCTGGTGATTCTCTTGGATGTGGAGTAATTAAAGTACGCCTGTTGGCCTGAGGAACAGATGGATGAAAATATGAATGCATACAAACATGTATAGTTAAGCAATCTCATCAGTAAGTTTTAACAGTAAAAAGAAATCAAACCTGCAATGTATACAGGTTCTTTGGCTCCACAGGACACACAGCAATCAGCGCTCTCCACTGTAGAGAACTCCACCAGGGCCTGACGCTTGAATGGCATCATCATCACATAACTGAGAACACACACACACATGCTAGCATTCAGATAGAACACACGCTGTGAATTTAAATGTTTTTACCTAAAGGGGTTTCACTGGAGACTAAGCAACTCTGCCAGCCATACTCCAAGTCTTCTCAGTATTTAATTGTTAGCAGGTCTGATTTAGAGTGGGTCAGTCTTCCCAACCAACAGTACAAAAATAACTTTCACATTGAAGAAAACAAAACAAAATAATGTGATCATAAAGGCCTTTCAAGAGCCATCCAATGAAATGACACCTGTATTTACATTCAAGATTCAAGATAGCCTTTATATGTCCTACAGGGGGGGAAATCACATTGTAACAGCAGCAAGACACACAGTGGAAATAACATTACGAAAAATACAGAGCAGAGATGTTTATAAATTAAAAGATATGAACATTAAAAAATAATAATAATTATACCTGTACATAGTAGAGAGGATATACCTGAGAATATATATATAATACAGAAATAAGAAATCAGAAATCTCATATCACATGTTTATTATTTATGTCTACTTAAGTGTGTGTGTGTGTGTGTGTGTGTGTGTGTGTGTGTGTGTGTGTGTGTATCTTTCACGGTATGCTTTTCCCTGCAGCTCTATTCAGGTGAATGCAAGGTAAATGAATAATTCACCATGAAGGGAGTGTAAATAATGGAGAAGGAGTCGCTTAGAGTGGAAACTGCAGTATCACAAAATGTTTACTTCAATTATTCAGCATCTGTACCTGTCTTTACACAAAAGCAATTAAAGCTCATGGTAATTCATTAAACCAAATCATTTGTTATCTGACTTTTTACATTAAGCACTCCCCTATGTTCAAATGTTCATATTGTTGGAGTGTTTGCTATTTACTTCTTGAATGCCTGACTTAGTGTAATTTTATTGATGATTTTAATGATATTCAACTGCATCTTTTCTATATCTACCTCAAGGACAACAAAGTAAATCAGACTTTGAATGTATTATGTCAACCTTCCTGTTTTTGTAGAATTATTATTGATTATATTAATTATTCATCACAAATGAACTAGAGAGGCATGGCTATACATTAGCTTTAATAAAGCCGATAAACATATAGAATATTTCATCATTGGCTCTGCTGTAACTCAGATTAGGTAAAGTACAAACTGTAACACTGACCCAGTTTGAATGTTTTCTCTTGCTGTACAGGCATGTCAGACCTGTGATTAACTACTACTGCTTACCTCTCACCTAAGCATGCTGGGATATATGTCAGTTCCAGACAACTCAACCAGCAACAGTATACCCTAGTAAGAGGATGGATGAGTAGATACAAGACTCAGTTTCTCGCTCTCTCTGTGTCTCTTTTCTCTCTCTAACTCATCCACTTACCATATCGGTCCAAACTTCTCCAGGGCATCTATCAGGTCTGCTTCCACAACGGCCTCACAAAGACCCCTGACATGGACCACAGGGCTGGGAGAGATACGATGGGAGTCCTCAGCATTATCCTGTAACACACAAAGTCAATCACAGATACACACTGGCTGTGTTCACATCAAGCTAATCTGCAGTTTGCTCCCTTTGCACAGCAGTGATCATTGGGCAGAAAACTTCAATCTGCACTTTACCCATTATACAATGTGATATCATACAACAGACTGCTTTTCCAATCAAACACAGTCAAGTGTACATTCCAGGTAGATACTTTATTACATGAATAATTTAACAACATCTACTGATCAGCTCCTGAAACTTCAGACCTATCTTAGAGATATAAAGGCTTGGATGAATTACCTGCTGCCGAACTAAAACTGAAATTATCCTATTTGGTCCAAAACACCTGAGGGACACATTTTCTCCTAACATTGCCTTGCTGGATGGCATTAACTGGGCCTCCAGCACCACTGTAAGGACCCTCAGTGTTTTATTTGATCAGGATTGTCCTTTGACACTCATATCAAATATATCTCAAGAGACGTATAGGACATAGAGGACATATAAGGCTCTACATGGTCTGGCACCATCATGCCGTAATGAACTGATAAGTCCTTTTCATCCACCTAGACCACGCAGGCTTAGTTGTAGTTCCCAGGATTTCCAGAAGTAGTCTTGGGGCCAGAGCCTTCAGCTATCAGGCTCGTGTTCCTTGGAATAAGCTCCCAGTCTGGGTCCGAGAGGCAGACACAGTGCCAGTGTTTAAGAATAGACATTCTGTAAACTTTCCTTTTTGATAAAGCTTATAGTTAGGGTGGGCACAGGACCACTCTTAGTTATGCTGCTGTAGGCTTAGACTGATGGGGAGCTCCGATGATGCACTGAGCATCTCTCCTTCTTATTCTGCTTCCTCTACTCTTATTATGGTGGTAGTGCAATAGAGTCAGCTTAAAGTGTTAAAGTAGTGAATGTGAATATTTTTGTGTCCTATAAAGTGCATGTTACTGCCAGAGTCCTGGTCCTCTCCATCTGACTGAGGTTCACTGGCCTGGTAGGGACATGATCTGTGTCTGTGTTGTGGAGAGAAGGTCGAGTGGACCAGAGCTCCATATGAGGACATCTAGAGCTGCATCTGGACTAATGGACTCATTTCCATTACCAATGATAAATTCACACATGGACTAAACCCATGGACTCAGCATGTATGACTGATGATGATGTTCTCTGTACATGTGGCATCTATTGCACGTCTGTCCGTCCCAGGGAGAGGGATCCCTCATCTGTGGCTCTTCCTCAGGTTTCTTCTTTTTCCCATAAAGGCTTTTTTCCTGACCCAGTTCGAGGGTCTAAGGACAGAGGGTGTCACAGCTGCACGGATTGTAAAGCCCTCTGAGGCAAACACTGTTTGTGATTTTGGGCTTTAAATAAATACATTTGATTTTTGTCTGCTGTAGGCAGAAGACACAATAAATATCCCATGATAACTAATAATCCAAAGTTGTAAATTCCTGTCTCGTGGTATTATAAACAGGTGTGTATGCTTTTAGCATCTGATTACCTTGAAACACAGTAATCTGTTACTGAAACTGGACCTCCTCACTCTAATTTCTTCATGGACAACAAGAACACTCTCAAATCAGCAAAACAACTGCACATTCAGAGTAGGGAATCCACATAAAATGGCTTTTTTTCTGTTAAAAAAACACTATTGGAAGTCGACTAACATATTGGCTGACCAATATCAAAATTTAAGCTGGTAATTTAAGTTGTAGTTAAGATGGTTTGTCACATTAGTATTTCACTGCTTCTCCATAGTCAAATATTGATAGAATTGTCAAGTATCACTATTGCATAATTCTCCAAAATCAGTGCTGTCAGTGTATATATAAAAAAAATCATAGATAATTGGTTGTTTTGATTCCCAACAATAAAGGGTGCACCCATGTATTTTATAATACATGTTGTCCAAAAACATTTTGCATCTATTTCTCACAGATCTTTTATAAAAGTCCACATAAAAGTGAACTTGTACAGTAACAATAGGGCTGTTTCAAATACCAATTTAGGGAATCAAAGCTTTTGTGAGTTGTAGCTTAATTCAAAAGCTAACCAAAGATAACCAGCCTCTTAATCTTTATTAGGTAGTGTTAGCAAGCTGTACACAGAGAATAAAACATTTAATTCCATCTCATACAGGCTCTTTTAGCTTTAGCATAGTATTAATGCTACAGTCTACTTTTGTATAGTTGTTGACCATGTGCATTCCTTTATGGCTAGCCTTGGCAGTCACAAAGCACATGTTGAGATGTTTTCACCAACCTCACTCTGAGTTCAGTGAACTCCACAGTCAACACATTATCCAATACAGCACCTTAGATCTGCAGCATGATTGTGCATCTGGTAAATCTGCAATAACTGTTTGACACTGCCAACATAGATCTCTCAGGAGTATTTCAAGCACTTTGTTTAATCCGTACCACCAAAAATGCTGGGTTTTCTGGGAACACTATTAGATACTTGGTGGTAGACATAGCTAATTAATTGGCCTCGAGTATACATCCTTGTATGTGCACACATTCCTGGCTAATAAATGTGAGTCTGATTCAATGTAAGCACTGTAAAGACAGCTTCATAAAAATGTTTTTTAGTCTGCTGGCTGATTTTTGTGCATAGCCAGTGCTTCAGTGGACTACAAGGTAGATGCCAAACCTCTGGAGAGTTCTACAAGGAAGAACCTCCCTGACCTATTTGAGAAGGGTGACATAATCAGTCAGCTCCCACACATCCAGCCAGTTAGCTTGAATTCTGTCTGGAATAAAATGAATTAGTGGATGTTTGAAGTAGTTTCAAATCTTCAATTAATTTAAGCCTAAATAAATATTCAACATTAATGACAAGCAGGAAATCAGTGGTCACTAAAGAGCAGCAGTGCTGGCAAAAGCCCATTTCAACAGAAAGAAAGAAGAAAAAGGGCACAGAATTAACTTTTTCTGACCAGTGCTGCTGATTTCTTTTTCAGACACATTAATGCTATTTCAGCATTAACATCAGACCAAGTGTGCCTTCATAACCTTCGTCAGGTTAAAAAAGGTAAAATCTTGGTAAATTAATTTATACAAAATTGCCTAGTGATTACAAATGTGAATGAAGTGTGTTACACAGTTATGATTAACCATCCACCAGAGGTACATGGTTAATGCACTTTGTACCAAGACAACAAAATTAGTATCTCATTCCCAGGTAAAATTCACAGATCCAGGGTGGCTTATTTCTAAAAGTGTATCAGTGCATGATGACACTACATCCATCCTGTTGAAGCACCTCTACCACAAGGCGTCATCACAGAGAAGTTATAATATTGACAGGTTTCATAACTGCAGCAGGTCTTGGTCTGCCAAACAGGAAGAAGACAAAAACACCAGGACTTACTGAAAAGGTTCAATTTATGACTGAAACAGCTTTCTCTGAACACTCATTAGCGAGAATGAATGACACAAAAAGGTGTAACGTTTTATCATGGGAGCATTTGTGAAAATGTATTTGGTGCTCTCATCAACGAGAGGGGGCGGGCGTGCAATTTGTTTTACATTTCATCAACTAACTTGACCTGTAAGGGAAGCGGGGGTGCCATTGGAGAGGCAGCGCACCCCCCTAATATATTGGTAGGGGAAATACTAAATATGAATGTTAAGTCCCCTCCTATAATGCCCCAAATCAAGTTTAAGTTTTTCTGTGGATAGCCTATTATACTTCTATTAAATATTGAATGTGTAGCAATCATTCAAGGGATTATTTAGCTCAATAACAATAATATCAACAATTCAATCTTTTAATAAAATGTAATCGTTGTACGGTGACCTTAGTGTTTTCATCTGACAACTCAATACTGTAGTTGTGTCACATGTTATCTTTCTTCCACTTCCTTTTTCTGCTAAGATCCCTCTGACTGCTCATCTGCTTAGCCAGCAGTGCAGTCTGAAAATACAATTTCTCTCTCTCTCTCCCTCTCTGTAGCCTGCAGAATACTGACTGGCTGCGGACAGCCGCCATCTTTTCACTGCTCTCAGGCATGAAGTCATGCTTTTAGTCATCAGCTCGCAAATGGACACAAATAGCTTTAATTCCCCGGCAAGTAATCCTGGTTTGGATGTAAAGCACAGTCTAGATAGATCTGATAAGCCTGGTTTCTTGTGAACACCAACCAAGTTACAGAGCAGTTGTGTAATATTTGGTGTTGTAATCGCTGTTGGTAGGGCCTGCAAAAGACAATGTTACACCATAATGTAAGGTTACTATTACTTTTAAGGCAGGTTATGTAACTGTCACTTGCACTAGAAAACTTTCCTAAATTTATAAGAATCCACACTGATTCCCATAGGTCCACTAGCAACAGCACAGGGGTCACAGTCTTTTTTAAAATGTGTTTTATTAATATTTATTATTATTATTTATTAATTTTCATTTTTCAAGTAAAACAAACAACAAACATATAAGAGAAAACCAAAATTTAAAACAAAACTGAACAAATCAACACGCTATACAACCCAGCAATAACAACAAAGAAAGACATAAAAAACAAGCCATTCTCAAAGGGCACCTCCCCAAACACCTGACAAACAAAACACATAACTCTCAGTCACCAGCACAATATCACCATAGCGGGGCCTTTACATCTCATGTTTCATATAAAACCTCGGTACAAAATCGCACAGTCACATTTACATAAGACATAAGAAAGGCATAAGAAAGGGTTTCCACATTTTGGTAAAGTTATCTGTCCTGGAGTGTATTAGACAAGTCAAATGGTCTGAGGGCATGTATTCCATTATCATCTTGTACCATCTGGAAACTGTGGGAAAAATCCACTGAAGTAATATATTTTTCCTTGCACAGAATGTGAAGATGTTAAACAATTTCCTATAATGTACATTATTAATGTGCATATTGGGAAGACCGAGGAGGAGCGTTACCGTGTCCAGTTCAAGCTCGATTCCCACCATGTTTTACATTTCATGGACTACAGCTTGCCAATAGTTTTGTAACTCAGGGCAGGACCAATAACTAATGTGTCAGAGTACCTGTATCTATTTTTCATTTAAAACATGAGGAAGTAATGGTGGACTTGAATTTGGAGAGGCAGTGAGGTGATAAATGCACTCTGTGTAGTATCTTGAGATGTAAAGCCCGGGTTTGGTTACAGATTGAATATTTTTGTATTGTTCCAAATATCTTCCCACATATCCTCTGTAATCTCCACATCCAGTTCACTCTCCCAGGTCTGTCCCAGGTCCCTCGGACTGACAGCCGGATCATTTCTCAAAATATTATATAAAACACTGATTAATGTATTTCTTACAGTACAAAAGATCTGCTTTTCAATAATAGATACATTAAAATCAGTTAACAAAGCCGTGTCTGTCTTAATATAATATCGTACTTGAAAAAAACAGAAAAGGTAATTCCTTGATACACAATATTTCCGCATTAACTGATCAAAAGTCATAAGGACCCCTTCCTCAAAGAGGTCTCCACAGGAGGAGATACCCCTTGACTCCCAGTATTTATCAATGAATGGAGTATGAGTGGATGTTAGCCCAGATCTTCCTTCAATACGTTGTGCTACCCTCCAGACCTTAACTGTATTGACTGGGTTATTGGAACAATTTTTGACTGATTTCAAGCAATCTTAAAAAAAGAAAATTTGACATTTAGACATTGAAGCTTCAATATTAGGGATGGGGCTTATTTTCAACAAAACAACCGACAATCGACACATGCTCACCTTGACAAAAACATAGAGTTGAAATGTCAGGGTGGGGCGGGGCTTGTGGGATTTTCAGGTGTATTTCTGAATTGTATTTTGTTTTTCAAGTTATTACATTGGATATTCAAATAAATATCATTTGTGCCACTGTTTTCCCTAATGAATTGATATAAAATGTTTTAAGTAAAACAAATCCACTTCCACAATCCAATTCTAAATGGGATACATCAGCATATAAAGCAATTTTATGAAATTTCTAACCAACAGCCAGTACAGATATTGCAGGGTCACAGCGGACCACCTCAGCCAGTGGCTCAATTACCAAAGCAAATAGTAGTAGGGACAGAAGACATCCCTACCTGCTCCCTCTTTGAACCTTAGTTAGAACTGCTGCCACTGAATAGTTATAAAGGATCTTCACCCATTTAATCAAATTACTGCCAAGACCAAATTGTTCTAAGGTGAAAAATAAATAAGGCCATTTGACTCTGTCGAAGGCCTTCTCTGCATCTAAAGACACCATAAGACTGTTTTCCGTTGCTGACATATCTGAATCACATTTAATAACCTTCTGATATTATTACATGAACTGCAGCCTTTAATAAAGCCTGTTTGATCTTCCTTAATTAAGCAAGGCAGAAGATTTTACAAATGGAATGCCAGGACCTTTGACAAGATTTTGAGGTCCACACTGAGCAATGAGATAGGTCTATAAGAAGTGCAGTTTTCTGGACACTTCCCTTTTTTGAGAATTAAAGAATTATTGGCTTCTCTTAATGACAGGGAAAGATGCCAGGATCAAATGGGTGATTTAACATGTTTAGATAACAAATCTGTGAATTCTCTATGAAATTTAGTAGGGAGCCCATCACGGCCTGGCGCTTTCCCACCCTGAAGTGACTTCTTGGTTTCTTGTACTGCATGTTCAGAATCAGAAGCATTAAGCGCAGACCTCTCATCAGTGGCTAAGTTAGGAAGAGCAAGCTTGGACAAAAAGTTTTCCATTGTTGTTTGTGCATCTCCACCTTGATTGGTACAGATTACTATAAAAATCACAGAAAGCATCATTAATCACCCAAGCATTGGAGGTACAAGTCCCTGTTCCTTGCATGACTTAGGCAATGGTGTGGGAAGCCGTTTGTTTTTTTTGTCAAGTATGTTCATTTTTGTCTGATTTATTTACATATTCAAACAACTTCTGCTTTGCAAATCTTTACTTGTCTGAGGCAGCCTGTGTTAATAAAGAATCTAATGTGCAGTGAATGGCAACTATCTCCTTTAAGTGTTCAATGTCATTTAAATGTGTCTCTTGCAAAAGAGCTATATCTTCATGTTCCCTTTTTTAAGGCTAACAGTACTTTTTCCTCTTAATTGCTGAGTGGCTTATCTTCTATTCCACGTACATGTACATACAAATAACAAGAGCACCAACAGCGCTTTTGAAAGCGTAACTATGTACATGCATGCAAACTTGAGTGTGTGTGGAAACTAGACTACAAGCACATAATGCTGATTACAGAACAA